>CADDIJ020001290.1:14476-80826 GCA_902809745.2 Tetradesmus lagerheimii | reverse complement strand
ATGTGGGAATCACCCCAGATGGTGGACTGCATACCTAGTAGGGCTGGTATGTATATAGCCAGCAATCCACGGAGTCCTGCGGAGAGTCGCGAGGACAATGGCAGTATCCTTCCTTCGGCTTTCGCCGACCGTACCCCTGAATCCAGGGAAATACTGCCTTGGCTCAGAATCGAACCTGCGACCTCTCGGACACAAGTCGACCGTCATCACCACTGCGCCACGTGTTTAAAGTCCCGCCGGACCACAGCTAATAATTTGCACAGCTAATAACCATGGACACAGCAGGGCATACAACACACCCAACATACTATGTTGTGTGGCTAAGCGTAGGCGGGACGAGGGGGCGATGCAAACAGTACCCGCTGCCTACTAGTCTACTGACATGGCACTGTGGGTGATCATGTTGGTTTGAGAATGATCATGTCTTTGACCGCAGTGCCTATTGGTCTCACGTTTCTTAGCTTCGTGGTGAACAGTAGCGACGTAGTCGCGTTTTTTCACCTTGTAACATATTTCTTCTTCTGTTCCTGACGGCTTTGCCTGCAAGGCCATATGTCAAGTTACACACACAGAGAGACTTTCTGGGGTGAGTCTCCTTGAGTGACAGCCTGTTTTGCTGAGTCATCTGCGACGTTCCAGATTTTCGGGTGTTCGTTGCAACGTAGTTGCCTGTGCACACCGTGTAACCCCTCTTCTTCTTATACCTGTTCCTTGAAAACTAGAATGTGCCATGTACTTGTTGGTTTATGGGGAGGTAGGGGCTGCAAGATGCCTCTGGAGTTTTACTTTGGTTGCATCTTGTGGCTTGCTATCGGGTTCTCATGATATGTGAGCTGAAAGAGGGGCAAGTGACTCGCTCTAGGGCGATAGCTTGCCCACCCCTGTAACAGACCTCTCTCTCTCTCTCAGTTTGTAACACCACCGCCAAGCACAATAGGGTCTCACAAAATGGACATGGCTTGGCAGCGCTTCAACACTTTATAACAGAATCGACGCGCTTCTCTTCACAAGAAAAACGGGCTGTACCTTGGTGTCAGAGACTGCTGAATGTTACTACGGGCACCCGAATTGCTGACGTGATCACATCTGGCCGCCAGCAGCTGCCGGGCAGTAGAGCAGAGATACACCACCCCAAACAAGCTGCTGTTGCCACAGTGCAGCATACAAGTATGGTGGCCCTGAACCATACTGTTGCTACTAGCTTTGAAACTTTGAAAGGCACTCGTCACATTCGATGAATTCAGCATCATCGCTAAGCATAAATCGCTGGCCACACGCTGGTGCAAGGTTTTAGACAAAGAAGCAGGCAACGCAGCTGCTGGCACCACATGCCACACAGCGCTGCAAGAGCCGCTCCAGGCTGGCTCGTGGCCGGATGAAACCATTGCAATGCTGAAGCCACCAGCCTCCAGCCCGCTGCTACTGCTGCTGCCCAGCATGCACCAGCACATTGGGGCGGCTGAAGATCCTGCGTGCATCCTCAATCTCCCGCAGCCTGCGCTCCAGCTCGTCCTTGTGCCGGATCTACAACAGCACGGAAACAGCACACAAAGACTGCAGTCAGATTGAGCGTCAACGCCTTCCTGGCGAAGTTGTGGCGGTTGTATGCATGGCAGGAGAACCCAAACACATGCGTCTTCTCAGATGCCTGCCTGGCAGTGCCAGGCTGTCAGCAGCGCATGTCGATTGAATATACATCTGGCGTACAGGTGCAAGAGAACTGTCATGATGATGCGTGGCTCACCGCGCTGGGTGTCTCGATGATGATGGGCAGTGCTGCCAGCCGCACCTCTACCTCCACCTTGTTGGAGTCCAGCATTTGCAGCGTGGTCAGCCGCTCAGCCTCAGGCATCTGACGCAGGCCTGCAGGAGCATGCGAGGAAATGGCAGGTCAAAGTTATGGCGACGCCGCAAGCAAACTGCTCAAACAACCTGTGCGCGTGCTCGTGCACAACCTAACGCAGACAAGCAAGGCATACTCGCAGCACAGCATGTAGCGAAAGCTGCAGCATTGAAGCTGCAATCGTGCGTGTCAGCGCAGACAGTGTACAGATGCATGCTGCTCGATCGGGACAACACATCTTGCTGTGCTTCGCACCTGCTGGTATCTGCGCTGCATGCTTTGCTGCCTGCATGGCCTCCTCCTGCTGTGCCATCTCCATTTTGCGCTGCAGCAGGTACGCAGGCACCTGCCCATACTCGCTCTTCTGCAGGTATGCTGCCCCGCCATCTGACCTGCTCTCTGCCTTCACTGGCCGGCTTGCTGCTGCTGCCGCTGCCTTGTTCTCCTGCACAAAGTCCCTGCCATCGCTGCAGCTGCCATCGCCGTTCCTAACACCCCGCCCGGCTGCTGCTTCATTGCCAGCGACAGAGCGCACTATTCTTGGCCGGCCTCCTGCTGCTGCTACTGCTGCTGCTGTCCTGCCGCCTCCTGAGAGGCTCCTGCATATCCCGCCAGGCCCAACGCCTTCTGCTGTACTTGTGCCTGAAGTTGTGCGCCGCATCTGCGGGCGAAGCTGCTGCTGTGCTTGCTGCTCCTGCTGCTGCTTCTGCAGTGCGTTGAGTCTGCTCTGCTCCTTGATGGCTAGGATGTTGTGGCGAGAATGGTCGGTGGGAGTGATGCCAGCACGTGCTTGCGCATCCCTGATACCGCGCACTGGGTTCAGAATAGACTCCACCTGCAACCAGGTGATGTAGGACAAAACTTGATTGTTGGTCAGAGCACGTGAACAGCATGTGGATACACATGCAGCTGAGGGGTGCATGAAAACAGGAGGCGGTGAAGAGCAGCATGCGTGGGCCTGCCCATTGCAGGGTGGTGCTGATATGCCTGAATGTTACACCAAAAGCTCCAGCGATGTGCTGAATGGCATGTGTTGTCTGCCGAAGCCATGCTGTGTTGTGCATCATAAACAACCCCAGCCATGGAGGCAGAGCAACAGCAAGCTACAGTTCCTGCTGCGCGCTGTTGCTGACAGTGCGATGCACTCATACAGTCACTGTAAAGTCGTCAGTCCTCCTGAGATTTAAACAGCACATGCCTGCTACCTGACCGCTATTTGACACAGGAATGTTGCTGCCTGGTTCTCACCTGCGAGCTGTCGACATGCATCTTGACCTTCGGTGCTGCTGCTGGTGCTGGCACATTGTACGTCTGCACCTTGGGTGCTGCTGCACCTGGCCCAGACGTGCCCAGCTTGCCCCAGTCATATATGCTCTCTTCTTTGTCGCGTTGCCGGCGAGCCATGCTCGCAACACGCTTCGTGGGCTGTGCCCAGAACTGTGGGTGCCTGCTGCTGCTTCTTTGCACACGAGCCACGCAGCCGAAGGCACAGGCAAATTGCAACCAAATAAGTTGGTTTACGTAGTGCTATAGGCTCACACCTGATAGCACGTATATGATGTCTTCGGAAGGACAAGCTGCTGTGCAAGTTTGAATTGTATGTGACCGACGCCGTCACCGACGCTGCACAAACATTAGGCAATTCATATGGAGCTGTCAATAAGGCTTTCGCATCAGGACTCGTGACAGTCAACTAAACTGTGTGCAAACCCTGGTGTGTCAGCCTTGATGGCTGATGCACCCCCACCCTTATAATCCTCCACACTATTGTGAACCAACTGTATATCACAGTCCATCGTCACCTTTTCAGAGTCTGATGGGGTCACGAGCATGGAACATAACCGCACCAAGCCGCAGAGTTCGGTGAGCATGGCCTGCTGCTTGTGAGGGACGCCTTTCTACGTGCAGATTTAGTTGCAAAAAACACAATCAAGAGGCTTGACTTGGCCATGCAGCAGTGCTTGCAGCCTGCTGCCCCGCATGGTGCTGCTGAACTTGATGCCAGCTGATGTGGCACCAGTCTCACAAGGAAGGCAGCAGTGCCCGAACTGGCACTTTGGACGACTGAAAAAACAGACAAAAGCATGCAAACCCGTCGCATACGGCGCAGCGGACGTGCGTCAGCCAAAACTGCGACTGCAACCAACACAAACCCTCGCTCGGGTGACATTAATAGGCATGGCTCTTGAAGCCGTCCAACGGTTGTTTCAAGTGTCTCCTATCTAGAGAAAGACACCATCAGCCTGTTCATGCTGTCTAATTACTGAAGATATTTACGCTGGCTGTAGGTTCACACTGTTCTGAACAGTGGCCTGGATGGCGCAATTCTTATGATACCCAGACGCTATAATGGTTTTTTGATGTTTGCAAGTACGATCACTCCAGCCCGCACTTGTCTGCAAACGTGAAACTGCAACTCTTGGCAGCAGGCCGCCACATCTCTGATACCCTGCCTAACCTGATCAACTATATACGTGTCGGAAGCTGGGTTTTGTGCGCATCCTCAGCTCACGGGGGCAGCGATGAACTTATGACGCCCATCATGTCCGGACTGCCCCGAGACGCAAGCGCACTGCTGGAGGGAGCAACACCGTCCCCTGAATTGGAGGTCAACAGAGGCGTCTATGTTACTGACCCCGACACTGTCGTGCGCAGCGATTCCTATGCATCATGGCTCCAGGTATTTGGCGGGTCGGGCGCACAGCTTTACTCCGCTTGACGGCTTCAGATCACCCTTATACCTGCCCTGACAGCAAGCCTTTGGTACAAGCTCCCGTTATGCCTGTGCACGTTGCTGCAGCTGCAGTGCTGTAGCACAGCAGTGATGCTCCCACACCTGCAGCAGAGCCCACCAGGTCATAATTTGCTTTGTATATGCGCGTGCATACATCTGCAGGGCCTTGATAGAGCCTCAACCACGTCATCGTCTTCCACCAGCTTCGTTTTCAGCCAGGCCAAGCTGAGTGCGTGCGACACACCGAAAGTGGTCCTGCCCATCGTGCCTCTTCCTGGCCAGGGCGGCAACCGCAACAGCAGCAGCAGCAGCAGCCGCCGCCATGCAGCAGGCCAGACACAGTCGCCGGTACAGGCTCAACCTGCGACACCTGGTTACCACAGCCAGCTCAGCCAGATCAGGCATGCAGTGCCAACAGCAACAGCACCTGCATCAGCAGGCACCCCACCAGGTGTGAATTTCATCCCTGTGCTGCAGCAGCAGATACACCTGAAGGAGCAGCGGCTAGTAGAAATCAATGATCTGTATTGGCTTCAGCATCAGCAGCAGCAGCAGCCGAGGCTTGCAGCCTCGTCAGCAGCTGTTCAGAGCGCCAGTCTGGCAGCCCGGCCTGCTGTGTCCACAGCGCAACTAGCACTCAACACAGCGCAGATGCTCCAGGCTCAGCAACAGCAAGACAGCTATGCCGGCACATCTTCAGCCCCAGGACTGGCCGCAAGCAGCAATCCTGGCTATGCCGACTACTGCCAGCAGCAGCAGCTGCTGCTAGCACGTGCCGCGGGTGCCCTGCGCTCCAGGCGCAACAGCTTCTATGCCAGCCTAGGAAGTGTCAACCCCTTCCTGCAGCAGTTTGCGCCAGCGCAACCACCCAGCAACAGGCCTATGCGGCGCTGCAGCTACAGCGTGATGTCGTCATATGAGCAGCAGCTGTTCATGCAGCAGCAGGGCAGTGCAGGTGGGATGCTGCCCCCTGGCGTGCACCATGGCAGCAGCAGCTCCCTGCTCTGGCAGCAGCAGCAGCAGCAGCAGCAGCAGCAAATGATGCCGCCAAGCTACCTACACGAGCCAAGGTGCAACAGCGTTAGCAGCATGCAAGGCGCTCCAGGAGCAGCAGCAGCAGCAGCATGTGCAGCAAGCACAGAGTACAGACCAGCAGCAGCAGCACCTCGGCAGCACCGCACTAGCTGGAGCTGCTCCGAGCTAGGCTACAACGCCAGCGGCATCCACAGCAGCAGCAGTAATGCTGGCATCAGTGGCCAAGGTCCCCAGCCACCACTGCTGCAGCGGTACAGCGGCTACCAAGCATGCAGCACATACGGCGGCATGCCTGATGTGCACAACAGTAGCATCTCCGCGCCATGCCTGCTTCCTGGTGTGCCGTATGCAGCAGACAGCAGGGCAGGCAGTAGCAGCACACCAAGAGCAGCAGCAGCAGCAGCAGCAAGGCGCGTGCAATGGGCTCAGACGCAGCTGCCCTTGCATGAGGAAGAGCAAGCATGGATGACAGACACGCCGTTTGCTGCTACTTGTGAAGGACAGCTGGCAGCACCAGAGGAGGGTGATGATGCTGACAATGACTATGAGGATGACTCTCAGATAGAGACATACGGAGCAGGTGTGTGGTTGTCAAAGATAGCGAACCTGTGTTGCAGACAATGCGCACGGTTGCAACATGACACCTGTTTTTTGTTGTGAGGTTGGAGCTGCTGCTTGCAACCACCAGCTTGATGCATAACAATTGCATTATCACGTACGCTGCTGCTCCGCCTGCTGCCTGGGCGCCGTGTGTCTGCAGATTTCGATGATGGGTTTTACGCACGCCTCAACGCAGCTGCAGCAGCAGCAGCTGGGCTGATGCCGGAGCCTGTCAGTGGTGTGCACCACAAGATGCCGCTCGACATGCCATCGTCATCATCAGCAGCATCAGCAGCACCATACATGCCGCCAAATCTGCAGCCTGCAGAACAGCAGCTGACTGACGCGTGTGATGCACAACCGCAGCCGGGGGCAGCATTTACAGGGTACGCAGCTGCATCAGCTCTGGCAGCAGCGGCTGCTGCTGCTACAGCGGGTCCAACAGGCGCTTCATGTGACAGGGCTGCAGCAGCAGCAGCAGCAGCAGATCACGTTGCTTTTGACGCTGCAGGTTTGCGTTCAATGTCGGTTGATGGAGGCAGCAGCAGTAGCACAGTTCCAAGCAGTGCACTGCTGCAGCAGCTGCTGTCAGAGCAGCAGCATGAGCGACAGATGCAGCAGCATGCTGAGTCCCTGCCGCTGTCATTTTGCACAGGGCTTGGAAGCAGCACCAGCAATGCACGGCTGTCTATGCCACTGTCCAGTGCTGCTTTAGGCACCACGTCACTGCAGCACTTCAGCAGTCCAACCACGCAGCAGCAGCAGCAGTGGATTGCTTACAGCCCACCCCTGCAGCCGCAGCATCTGCAGGTGCGTAACAGGGTGCACCGCACAGACAGCATTGGCAGCGACCACAGCAGCAACAGTAACGCCTCAGGAATGCTTCCTGGCAGCAGCAAGCACAGCCGGCAAGCTGGTGCCGCTAGCATGCCAGGCAACTGTAGCTCAAGGCAGCTGCTAGCGCTTGAAGCACTCAGCACCTTAGATGAAGAGATGCAGCAGCTGCAGCAGCTGCAGCGCCAGCTGGCAGCAGCAGCAGCAGCTGCACGAGGTACGCCTGTTGCTTCGGCATGTCAGGCGGCTGCTCAGCTGCACCAGCACACGATGCATCAAGCGCTAGCAGTGAAGGCAGCTGTGCAAGGGTCCATGGCAGCGACAGGTGGCGCTACTGCAGTGTTGAGTTGTACTGGTGCTGCTGCTGGTGCTGCTGCTGGTGCTGCTCCTGGTGCTGGGTCCGGGCTCTAAGTGCACTGCAGTCGCAGCAAGCTACAAGCGCCACAGCTGAAGCACAAACAAGGGCTAATGGCAAAGCAGCAGTGTGGGGACCTATTTGTACGGCACATGCCAGCTGGTATTTGTCCTTTGAGGGCGCGGTTGGCCAGCAACTGCCAGTCACGGTCTGCGATCAGAAATTCAATTCTCGATAAGAATTCTCGATAGGAACGGAACCGGCATGGTTGTTGTGGCTGTGCCATTGTGTGCGTTCGAATGTCCGGTCATGACCTGGGCATACAGCTGCAACCCAATACATCTGCAGAACCATATTCAGCAGGCTACTGGCATACAGCTCCGCAAGCAGACATCATATTGTGTTACTGCATGTCCCCTTTCACTTGCACTCTTATGTTCCGTTTTTTTTCCACTCCCTGGTGGTGCAGCTGCAAGGAAACCCAATGCAGCCTGGGAGGACAAGCGCAGCTTTACTTGGCAAACCCTGTTCTCTATTGTTGTGCAGGCCCTAGCTTGCAAGCTTCACTTGTGATGACTCTAGGCCTGTCAGGCTGTTGTTGTCAGCCCAGTTAAGCCTGCACTTTCCAGCAGGTGTGTGCATACTCGACGTTGTTATACCACTTGGCAGCATGTTGGTTCCTGCCGACTATTTGGAAGGTTGATCCCACACACGCGTGGCGTGCGTTGCCACCGCTTTAGGTGTTGCTGCTTGTTCAGAGACCCTTGACTAGTTTTATGTCACCGCGTTTGCTTGCTCACAGTATGCAGCATGTTTATGCATGTTTGTTGCCAGGGACATGTGGATTTGCCCAGCACATGCAGAGCGTGCTGAAGTGTATGCGCTCAGCGCAGGCACCATGCGTCTTGCTTGCCTGTTCAATTGCCTGACCTTCGAATCATCCAAGGGGACTCTGCTGTATGAAACTTCTGCACTGTACACTTCACAGTCGGGTTTTTGAGCTTCGCCAGCTAGTGCTAAATCTCTTTTTGTTGTGTTATTCTGGAGGACGGAGGGTTGAGTCGCCTCCATAGTAGCACGAAACGTTTCAATGGATACGAAACGTTTCGTTTTGAAACGCGTATTGTACGTGAGTGCCCCTGTATGATACGCTGTTGAAACGCTATTGAAACGCTGTGTTACAGTACGTGCTTGTACAAGAGTGCTGACCACCAGAGTGCTGACCACCAGAGTGTGCTCAGTGAGATGTTGGGTAGGAGGAAAGCTGAGGGGAAGGATTCTTATGTGCTGTTTGTTGACACCTATAAGGCTTTCCCAACAGTGTGGCTTGATGGGCTCTTTCAAAAGCTGTGGGACAAGGGTGTGCGTGGAAAGATGTTCCGTGTACTCTACAACTTGTATCAGGGTGCACGCCGTGTGGTGTCTCACGAAGGTCATGTCACTGAGAGCTTCACATGTGACCTTGGTTTGCATGAGGGCGATGTTATTTCCCCACACTGTACCTGTACTTCATTGATGATCTGCTGCATGAGGTGCATGCAAAGCACCCTGGAATCACCCTTATGGGCCCTTGTGACGAACCTGCTGGTCAGGTTGTGGCAGCCATGCAGGCTGATGACTTTGTTGCTGTGTGCGGATCTCTGGCTGAGGTTCAGGCTGTGGCTGCAACAGTTTATGAATACAGTTGTAAGTGGCGGTTCAAGCTGAATAGCTTGAAGTCTGCTGTCATGCATGTCTCACCAGCTAGACAGCCCAGCCAGTTGGCTGACTCTGGCATCATTTGGAATGGTGTGCCTGTGCCTGTTGTATCAGAGTACTGCTACCTTGGCCTGTGGTTCAACAATGCCTGCAACTGGAATACGCACTTTGAGAAGATGTTGGCAAAAGTGCATCGTGTGAAGGGTGGGCTCATGCCAGTTTGGAAGAGCCGGCTCATCAGCGTGGAAGTAAAGCGTATCATTCTGCTTACATGCGTTCGCCCGATTGTTGAATATGGCAGTGAGGTCTGGTTTCCGTCAACTGCAAGGCAACTGCAACAGATTGACAAAGTGCAGACTGACATCATCAAGTGCTCAATGCGTTGTGGCAAGGAGCGCCCTTGCACTTCACTTGTTCTGGCTGAATGGGGTGTGAAGCCATTGCACATGTGGCTTCATCAGAGGGCGATGGAGTATTACTTTAGGGTCCAGCGTATGCAGAATTCGCGTTTGCCACGTCAGGTTTTCTCAGCTGAGTGGAAGCGCCCTAGTGGTGCTGTTGCGGTGACACCTTGGCATAAGTATGTGCAGAGTTTGCTTTGCAAGTATGGTGTGGATGTTGAGGCGGCGGCTGATCGAGCTAATGCGTGCAAGAATCACATCAACCGTCAGGTCAGGAAGCTGCATGCAGACACAATTGTTTGTGAATCACTGCAGCACTCTACTTTGAGCCGTTACATCACGCATGTGCACCCTACACATGCTGATGCCATGCGTTTTAAAAGGGCTAGGCCCTTTTTGTGTTCTGGTGCGCCAACGCGTGGTATTGAGTTGCTGATGCGTGTTCGAATGGGCTGTCTTTGTGTGCATGAGCGTACCAGTCGTTATGGTGGCAGCAGAGCTGATTCTAACACAGCATGTCCTGCTTGTGGTAAGGGTGTTGAGTCTTTGTCACATCTGATGTTTGATTGTCCCGCTACTTCTGCTCAGAGGGATACTATGCTTGATGAGATTCGGTCTGTTTTGCGTGATGTTGCTGGCGGCGCTGAAAAATTGCGCAATGTGTTGTCGTTGACTGATGCATCCACTAAGTTGTTGCGTTTTGTTTCTGATGATATTTGGGGTAGTAGGGGGGTGTGCCGAGTGATATCTAGGAGCATTGCTGAGTATCTTGTCCAAGCTTGGGATGTGCGTAATAATTGCAAACACAATGGAGCAGTGCTCCCTCTTTCTTCCGCTCCTGAGGGGCGCGGGGCCGATGGCGTTGATGCTATGGCTTAATGGGTAACATGATGATGATGATGATGCTTGTACAAGCCAATCTTACCGCTGACATGTTATTATCTGACTTCAATTACAAGTTTTATGATATTTCTAAGCATCTATGGCGGCAGGTTGTCTCCCCAACGTTGTTTGCTGAGTGTTTGAAGGCTCCATCTCAGCAGCTGGGGCCCTCCCCCAGGCCTAGTCCAGTGAACCTGTGCATTGCCTGTGCAACTGTGCTTACATTTGCTTGTTCTCGCTACTCATAGCACCAATATACCTGATGTATGTACACCAGAATCGTTCGCGAAAGCTGTGCTGATCACAAACCACGTGTTTCAACATCGCGGCTGCAGCTTCGCTTGCGCTTTGCGTTCTTGTCTGCATCACTTGCAGCTTTAGCAGATGCCAAACGAGTCTTGACCTCCTCAGGGCACCCAGTGCAAGCCCTAACATCATCGCCTGTGCCCAGCAGGTGCGCAACGATCCTGCTGGTACCACCGGTGAAGGAGTGCTCACAGTGGTTGCAAATGACTTTCCAGGCGTTGTTCTTCTTTTCTAGTTTAGTTACACTCTCTGAGGCTATGGTGGCCTGGTCGGTGGCCTTCTTGCCCATGGTGGAGATGACGTAGAGCACACACGATCTTTTTACAAAGCATATTCTTGTACTAATTTTGCTTAGAGGCGTCCTGGATGCCTAAACGTGGCACCATGGCGAGTAACAAGGGGTCTCCCATTTGAAACGCCTAAGCCCCACCGGAGCTATCGTTTCACATGCACGTTTCACACTGACAACGTATTATACGTGTGTATTAAACGTTTTGTATCGTATCGAAAAAGGCCAGACCCAGCGTATCGTGCAACTATGGTCGCCTCCTCAATACGGTTACTTTTCAGCTTCGATGCGTGTGCTGAATACAGGCGGCATACGATTCAGTTGACTATTGAATTGCCTGATCTTGAAAGCATCCAAGCGGGCTCTGCTGTATGGAACTTCTGCACTGCACACTTCACAGTTAGGCCCTTTGAGCTTTGCACCCTTGTGTTATCTCTTACTTTGTTGCGTTACTCTGGAGGACGGATGGTTGAGCAATCTCTCAATACTGTTCTTTGCAACTTTGATATGTGTGCCGTTGAAGTTTGCTTATGGCCTGGCCCCGCAGGGCAATGTGTTGCAGATTCAATATCGTCGCATGACTGTCTCGAGTAGTGCGGTGTCACAACTAGTGCGGTGTCACAACTGGTATGCTTGAGTGTCATCACGGCAGGCCACGCAGCCAAATTTGGCTTTAAAGCCCATTGTAGTCCTGTCCATCACTCAGGACACCACGGGTTGCTAGCACTCCATCTAGCACTTGTTGCAGCTGAGTTGATGTGGCTGCCGTGCGCTGCTGGCGCTTGTCGACATCTGGGTGTGAGCTTAACCAGTGGCAAGTGAAGAACTGCATCAACGTGCTGACTGGCAGCTTGCGTGAGGCATCACTGCATGTGTGCTGTTGTATCCATTCCCTGGTAGCTGCAATGTCACCGGTACTGACGGTATGCAATGCAGAGCTTTGTATGACAAGTTGCTTGAACACAGCCGTTGATGCAGGCAGTGGCAGGACGCGGTTGCATGCTGTCTTGTATGCTGCAAATGCATCCACCAGCAGGCGTGCAAATGCAGGAGTTAATGAATCTAGCTTGTCTTGTATGTTGTCACCCTCTTGACCAGGTGGTTGGTTAAATCTGCCCCTGGCTGGAAGCATAATCAGTCGGCTTGTGAGAGCTGGGTCCCTCTCCTGAAGATCCAGCAGGTTCGGCCAGTCATGCACATTTGCCGCAATCACAACAGCTGGCTGGTTGCTTTTGCCAGCTGTTAAGGACTTCAACTTTCCGTAGTTGAGTTGATGCGCATATGCCGTGCTATTTGTGCGGCTTATCTCATCAAAGCACCGCAACAGAGGTGCGGTGATCAGCTGCGGCTCACATGTGTGACTGCTACTGCCCAGTGTGAGTGCATGGCCACTCTGCATAGAGCAGTTGCATGCTCCCAACACAGATTGCAACCAGGTCAGCAAGGTCGTCTTGGCAGCATTTCCTGGTTTGTCATCATCACCCAAGCTATCTGTCAAACACACCAGCATCTTGCAGCAGTCGTGGGGAGCTAAACATCGCCCCAAAAAGCGCAGCAGCCACTCACGTTCTGCATCTACCGGAATGTACGTGCTGAGCACCCGTGTTGCTTCTTGAATGTCTGCTTCACCAACTGCCATCAACTGCTGGTAAGTGATGCTGATAGCTGGTTGAGTTACCATTGGATGCCATGGGTAAGGCAGTGGATGAAATGCAAGGGTGTCTGTGTCAAGCCAGCCATCCTTGAACGGCACCCGCTTGTGCCGAACCCTTGACCATATGTCTTGCAAGACTTGCATGTTTGGCAGGCTGGGCTGGAGGCATCTTAACAAAGTGTGCGCAAACTGCAGGGACGTGGACAGTGCATGGCAAACATCAGTGCTTAGGAGCCCGCGATGATATGTGAGCAACCAGTGTGCCATGAACATGCTGGCTTCAGTGGCCTTTTGGTTTAGTACCCACCTGCCGGTAGCAGCGGACGGAAACGCATACATTGCTTGACTAGTGCGTGTATCACACACTGCCAGCGGAAGTTGCTTCAGTGGCTCTGCCTCTAGGTGCAAGTGCGTTGTCAATTTCGCTGCCAGCTCATAGGCACAAAACATGGAGTTGCTCCGCTTCTTTTTGATGCTTCGTGCTGCAGCCATGTTGTCTTCACATATGACTCCGGTAATTGTGCCGCAACACAAACGGTAATTGTGATGCAGCACAAACAACCTTTTGTTACATAACCCATACTGCCTCGCTGAGCAGGCATGCCAAATGCTGACAGCGATGATGTTTTTACTGACAACAGCCTGTCTATCAAGCGGCGCGTTTAAAGCATAGAATATAATATCTTCAAGGTTAGCAGGCTCACAGCATGTCGTTTACATGCACCCCCCCACTAAACACACGCCACTAGTTGGAAGCCTGATCTCCCTGGCCACAAGGGAAGGGCTCCGGTTCACAAGAGGCGCGGTTTACCGCAGGCAACACACATGTTTTTGGATACGCGCAGAACCGATAGAGGAGTTCGTGTTTGTCTCTTACATGAGCCCTAGACATGCATTACCATTTCGAGGTAGCCGCTCATCAAAGCTCATTGGCAAGGGTGTCAGGGCCTTGAGAGACGAACTTCCCTTGAACATTGACGAGAGCGCGACAAGCTTTGCAGACGGACAAGTCTACATTGCTACCACAGATACAACAGTCACAGCTGAGGAATTCGCAGGGCAGTGTGCAAGGTACATTGCTCAGCCGCTGGCGGGGGCCCTGCACACACCAGTGCCAGCTGACATGCTCAGGGCAAACGGGGTCCCCGCCGGCCTGCTGCTCAGCATGCTGGGACGGCTGCAGCACACCAAGCAGTCACTACAACCAGTCACAACTGGCTTTGATGAGACCAAACAGCCGGTGCTGTGCATGCGCGTGCAAACACAACCTTATGGCAACGAGTTTGCTGACGTAACCAGCATGCTAGCTAACACTGTGCCGAAGGTGAAGTGGCTGCGCATTCTGCCTCCGCCATGGCTGACTAGCTGCTCGGAGCGCATAAGAAGACCCCGCGGCATCAAGGAGGGAGGCCTGATGTTGGTACCATTCGACTTCAGCACAGCAGTAGGACAATACCAGCACAGTTTGAGAGATGAAGAGGCATCCGTGCTAGTATCATGCAACAGGGCTTTTCTTCAAACAGACCTGGCCCAACTGCTGCAGGAGCACGATGGATACATCAAGACCCAGCGCATGCTGTCAGGGCTGCCTGAGTGATAGTCAGTAGCCGTCCTCATCATCATCGCGCACAATCAGGCACCCAGGGTCTTCGGGTGGAATGTACTCGGGTATCACAGTTGCACCCTGCCAGTCCTCGTAGTAAGGCTTTTTCTGGAAGTCACGCATTCTGAGCCATTGATGATGTTTTCAAGTTTCTGTATAACGTAAGAAGACAGGCGCCCATCTCGCTTGAGCGCATAATTAGCGAAAATGGGGTACCCTGCATCAAATCTGTCTGCAACAGCATTGCCGTTGTGCCTCATACATGCAAGCCAGTCAAAGATAATCTGTATCTTTGCAGAGGGTGACTCAGACGTGTTGACTGGCATGTTGGGTGGGGTGGATCACTGGCGCGGCGTTCCCTACATGTAGGTACCGCTGCTCATCCTTCAAGTGGGTTTCGGTGACTCTACAACGACTCGTGCTGCTCGGCGCATCATGTCAAAAAACGTAGATGTGTGGAAATGCAAGGAGTGTGTTCATGTTCATCGGGCAGTATATTAATGTGAGTCTGTTCTGACTCATTCTAGCAACAGGCTCAGATGCCACTTGAAGGGGGCGGCTCATCCATTGCAACCCCTGTTGTCAAATACGTGCACAGGAAGCGGCTGCCCTTGCAGCATCTTGCCGACTGCTACGTGATCAAGCTGCCTACAGCTAACGAACTTCCACCCTCTCATAGCATGCGGATGTGGCTGACTCGCCGCATTGCCACCATGCATGGCCGACACCAAGTAAACTACCGGCGCATCAAGGCAGATCCCGACCGACTTGCTAAGTAAAAAGCAGCCACTAAAGAACGGGTCCGGCGCTGGCGAGCAAAGCATCGTGATGTATGTTTTGCCTTGGCGTCACCGTCAGATCAAAATACTGCCCGTGTAAGGCTGTCGCATGTTACTAAAAGGTTGCGTGCGCACTGATGTTAATAATAATAATAATAATCATTCTGATAAGCCCTACCTTTCGGCATCGGCACCGCGCCTCATCCTCTGGGGAGGCGGAAATTGAACGACTATTATTCTCTCTACTGGTGTAAGGTAGACCACCCAGACCCTTACACCCCTACTAGGCAGCATGTGGGAATCACCCCACACTGATGTTGTAGATGATGCGCACTGATGTTGTAGCAACAGTTGCAAGACCCGTACTAGCTTGTCAAATAAGTTCAGCGGTTCAATTGATTGTGCTGATGTGTTTGCTTGTTACATGAATACTTGCAGCTGCTGCAGCGTCATGGCATCCACTGCCTGCATGTGCCTGTGTCATCCTGCTGCTGCTTGCCCGTGCAGGCACTGCTGCTGCAGCCTTTGCTGACAGCAGCAACATGACAGCAGAAGAGGTCAAGGAGAGCATCAGTGGCACCTGGCACATCCCAACCAAGGCCTTCTACATCATCAACCACGCCAACAACATCCACCCTGACAGGCCAATCATAGTGACGTATGAAACAGACCCGCTTGCAAACATACTATGTGCAGAGTTCTGCACAGCTCCAGTAGCCGGCATGCCTGGCAAGTTCCGTTCAGTGTTTCAGTACAGTGTAACAGGAACTGTTACTATCCATGTAGTGGACGATTAGACATTACTCTTGTGACTCACGCGTCCGTGTGAGACACGCGGCAGTCAATGTGACATTGTACTGCCATGTTAGAACTACGCGGGCCTTGCGACGTAGGCGGTCTACAACAGCTTACGCTGGGCCTCAGGCTGATCATTGGTTAACAAACCTCCTTTTGAATACGCTTCCACTACGCGTCTTTTACTCAGTGCTGCTACATACAGTGGCAAGCTCAGAACAGCAGCCAAGAAGCGGCAGGTGCTCGCGGACTTCAAAAGAGCTGTTGAAGCATGCTCGGGTGCCGCCATGCCACCTCCTGTGTTGGTTGCACAGTGCAGCACCTTCTGCTGGGGCACTGACGGTCTACAGGTTGGCACCTTGCAGTGGCATGCATGAGGCACGCAGCTTCGTGAGTCTTTGATGTTCTGGCAGCTTGCTGGTATTTAAAAGGTGCCTTGCACACCCATCAACATGCATGCAGGGGCTGTTGCGAATGATTGTTGTCAAGAAGCAGCAGCGGCGGCGGCAGGGACGCAAGCCTGAGTGTAGTGAGTAATAATAATAATAAATAAGCCTGAGTGTAGTGAGTGAAAGATTGCAGCTGACCAATGCTCTGTACTGACCATCTTTGGCGGTGATTTCAGCTGTTTTATAAACTGCATTCGACCGTCTACCGTGCTGCATATGATGTGGACCTACTCCAACTTGTCTGCTGTTGCGTTGATGCTATGGCTTAATGGGTAACATGATGATGATGATGTTGCGGTGGACCTTTCCAACTTCATTGCACTGTGGCTTGTTCTGTTGGCACTCTGCAGAAGCTCGGCTGCAACGTCATGTACCAAGCGGGCTTGCACGACAACCCACAGATGGACGTGCAGGGTGCTCAGCGCATCATCCGCACAGGGCAGACAGAGCAGCACGCATACCTGTACCGGGTCATGATTGACTGCTTTGCTGAGAAGACCAAGCTGCAGCGTCAGGTACTCAAGGCAGGTGGCTGGCGGCAGCTCAAGTTTAATGGGGACGATGCATGCAAGCTGCTTGACATTCCTAGCTCATGGGAGAAGGACGAGCCCAAGGAAGTGGATCCAATTTTGGTGCCACTGGAGGAGGAGCCTACAAGACCCGGCACCCCTGTACAACTGCCTGGTGAAGGATTATGTGGGCCTGAAGCAGCAACTACCATGCCCGCAGCGTGGTAGCAAACAAAGGCTCGCCCAAGTTACATCTGCCAAGCTCACCACAGGTTCAAGTGTGTGGCAATGAAGTCCCAGCCAACAAGGCGCTCTTGCTGCCATGGAGTTCAACTTGGGGTGAGTACAAGGGACGAGTACTGTCCCTGTCCCTTGTCCCCAGCACCCGCCTGACTTGGCTGGCATACCCACAACTTGTCCGAATTCTCTGCTTCCCCCCAAATCCAACGCACAGCTGATGGGTGTTGTCTCCAATCAACATGGTCAGGCAGCAGCAGGATGAAGACAGGAAGAGTGGTCATATGCATGCTGCCATGGAGTCCAACCTGGGTGAGTACAAGGGACGAGTACTGTCCCTGTCCCTTGTCCCCAGCACCCGCCTGTCCTGGCTGGCATACCCACAACTTGTCCGAATTCTCTGCTTCCCCCCAAATCCAACGCACAGCTGATGGGTGTTGTCTCCAATCAACATGGTCAGATAGCAGCAGGATGAAGATAGGAAGAGTGGTCACATGCATGCTGCCATGGAGTCCAACCTGGGGTGAGTACAAGGGACGAGTACTCCAGCGTGTTCAGCCCTCTGCTGTAGGCGCCGCAGAGCAGCCTGCTGGACTGCACTCCTGCTGCTGCTGCTGCCAGGCAACCGCTGCAGAGGCTGCATGTGCCTGCCCAGAAGCCCTGAAATAGGAAATACCCTTGCAGAAACTCTGTTGTGTGCAGCAGACACATCTTGAGAATCTGCTGCAGAGGTGAGGCTGCTGCTGAAGGCTGCAGAGAGACACAAAGAGCAGACGGGTACGTTCAGCACATCTGCTGCCACACGAGGCATGCATGACAGTCAAACGTGTGTTGAACATTTTTAGATCACCATGAACACCGGGCAGCATCGTGTGCTGCTGACTGCTTGGCTTCTGCTGCTGCTTGCTGCTTGTGGTTTCCTAGCTGCTGCTGCCGGTTAACTAGGGTTACTGAATGCACTTCGTTAGCGTACTTCAGAGCTCCGCAGGTTGCATCGCTACCTTTCACACGACAACACAGGATGCGTTTGATGTCTTCAGTCTGTGGCCGTTGCAGTTCGATCGCCTGTTCAAAAGTCATTGTAATACTTGTAGATTTTGCTTTAACGTGTTCCAGATGCAAGAAGGTAAGTCCAGACTGTACCACCATCTTGAGACCTAGCAGTTGTACATGGAGGCAGCAATTGTACAGTGTACTCCACTACCCCAAATATCATCAGAAACAAAACGCAACAACTTAGTGGATGCATCAGTCAACGACAACATATTGCGCAATTTTTCAGCGCCGCCAGCAACATCACGCAAAACAGACCGAATTTCATCAAGGTATGGTCCGTTTTGGGCATTTATGCTTATAGACAACACAATGCACCATCAGCATGCATGTGCTGCTCAATAGGACTGCCCAGCTCAAGAAAACATGCCCAAAGGTGCGTCATGAGCAAAACCACAAAGTGCCGGCTGCATGGACAGCTGCCGCAACAAGACCCTAGCATACACCTCATGTGCATCTGCAGGTGGCAGCTGATCAGCCAAACTCAGCAGCTGAGCATCTTCTTCCCTCCTGATAGCACCAATCACCCTCTGAGACAAAAAGCTGGCCGTGCGATCAGCCACAACTTGGGGTAATGTCTGAGGTAATGTCTGACTCACGGCCGTACTGGATGACATGCAGGCGGCCTCTGCTGCTGCCACACAGCCCTGAATGATTGTGAGTGCTGCACGGCGGCTAGCAAGCTTGGTGTGCCACACCGTTGACTCATTAAGCCAGAAGAGCTGCCAGTGCTCTGCGAGGTCAGTCAAGATGACAACAGGGTTAAAGTGGCTTGCAAGGTTGGCCAAAACAAGCTGACATGCCGCCTGGTATACATGACTTGGCTTGACCTCCTTTTTCAGCTCAAAAAGTACGCACAGCCCCTCCTTGGGCACCAGACACTCCATGCTGGTGCAGGTGACAATTGCTGCGTCTGTGTTGCCAGTGATGGAGCTGTAGTGCAGCAGCTCCTCGTAGCCCTTGGTGTCCAGCAGTGATCCCCTCTTGGGGCCTGCCTCCAGCCACACCAAAGGAGAGTGTGTACGGCTGCTGATAGTGATGGCCTGTTTCAAGTGTTCCATATACCTGTTGACCACAGCCCAAGCAGCAGCCAGCATGTGGGGATTGTGAAATCGGACCTATCAAGCCTGGCGGCTGAAGAGCTTGGTGCACTGCAGACACAACATTCAAACCAAACAACTAGGAGCGTCACTGTCTTCAGTTACAGTGTTCCTTGCATGCCTCACATGTGCAGGGCGGCCTAGAAGGGGCTGCCGGGCTGCCTGGCAAGAAAGATGCATCATCGCGCTGGACAGTCAAGGACCACATGCATGCAGCCAGACCACCTTGAGATGTTGCATGTCACAGTGGCTACAACTCAGTCCATGCCAGGTGGTGCTTGAGCGTACCGGTCTGCTTGCTTGGGCTCTGACTCGTCATTCCACTGAAATGCAGGTGCCTCCTTGCAGCTGCCATCATCCACCTCCAAGCATTCATGCGCTCGCATAGTCAATCCAGCAGCCAACGCCATGCGACTCCAATGCTCAGTGCTGAAGTTTGAGATGGAAGCTTCGCTTGCCTTCTGCCGCTTGAGGGCCCGCAGCACTGCTTCCTCAACTATCTCCACGTCAAGCACAGCGTGAGCATCACTAGCAGTGAGCTTCAAGCAACTCAACAGGCAACGCGTTTGACTGAACACAGCATCATTGTTTGCAGCTCATCAGCATCATTCAGCCCCAGGCACACAAGAGGGGGTTCCGCAAGTGCGGCAATGCTATACTGATGCCTACATTACCAAGCCTGTCCCCTGCAGCTGGGCTCATATGGCGCCTCCCCCCTCCCCAGCCCTCAGCTTCTAGGACTTGAGGCAAGCGAGCAGCAGTAGCAGTGATCCATGCCAGCAGCATAAGCAACCTGCTGAGTGCAACAAATTTGAGAAGGTCAACACAGAATACTGCACACACATAAACATATCTTAGGTGTTCGCACCACTCACCTGCTGCTCCTGCTGATGATGTCAAGGGAAACCAGGATGAACCAGGATGAATAGCAGCCACACAATAGCAACCATGTTACAAGAGAAGCATCCAGGTGGGGAGCCATGAAGAGCACATGCAAAGGACACGCGGGCAGGGCGCTGTTCAGCAAAAGGTCAAACAAAGAAGGTTGCAGCATCTAAGCATAGGGACATGCAGCACACAGGAACCTGCAGTATGGTATTGCCTTCTGTGCTATGACTGCTCGAGCATGCCCCATGACACTGCGCCGCAAGTACGCTGTACATACGGTCCCAGCAGAGCAGGGCACAAGCAGCAGATGATGACCCAGCTTGCATAATCGCTAGCTTCATAGACTATGCTGCACTGGTCCCTGCTGCTTTGCCAGTGTAGGCTGCGGCAATGCTTTCCAAGGAAACAACAAGTAGTCCCCGTCCATGGTTAAAGCAAGTGGTCCTGCTAAAGAGTGTGCAGCAAGTTCTGGCATGCGCCACAGGCCGCCACTGCATGCTAATAATCCACCAAAACATGTAGAACCATCCCAATACGCACCTGGTCAAAAGCAAGCGGCAAAGGAACAGCAGATGATGGCGCACGTACACAGCAGCAGGGCAGGGCAGCATCATACAGCACAGGTCAGCAATTGTGCTGTATGTACGAGCGTATTGTATATGCACACAACAACCAGGAATGCAGGATGGTGATGTGGCATTCGTTTTGTTTTTTTTGACATCGCAGCGTGCACACAAAGATTAATATGTGCGCAGAGTGTGTGGTGCATGGTGCATTTGGGAGGGCAGGGTTCGTTGCGCGTGTCCTGCTGTTGCAACAAAGCTGGCTGCTGCAAAGCCTTCACTTGGTTTTGCAAACCCTCAAATGCCTTGCTGATGCTGATCATTGGCAGACATGATGATACTGGTTGCTAGCATGCTGCAGATGGTGGTGCATGCCGTGCGCCTGACAACCAACACTGCCGCTGCAAGGGGCCTCTCAGCTGCTTTACACGCAACGGCAAGCAAGGCAGGTTCGGCATGCTTGCTACAAGAACCATCACAAGCACATGCATGACTCACCTGCTGCTGCTGTGGGGACGAGAGAAGAAGCCAGGTAGGGAGCCGTGAAGAGCACATGCAAGGACACACGGGCAGGGCGCTATTTAACAAAAGGTCAGACAAAGAAGCTTGCAATATGAAAGCACAGGGGCATGCAGCGCACATGAGCATGCATATTGGTGTTGCAGAGCTGCCTGGTATTTCACAACTGTTCAAGCATGTCGAGTTTTGTGTGGGGTGTGTACTGACTGGCTCTCACTGCTCAACAACCGTTCAAAGTCACTTGTCTGTTGCTAGTAAGTACTGTTACACATTGAGCGACGCGTTTCGGACTCTTCGTCCATCATCAGGCTGTTTGTGTGAACAGCACTAGCGCAAAAAGTATGGGCCATCAGGCGCAACAGAACTGGCAGGGTTAGGTTTTAGGGTGAGGCCACAGGCTTTCAAACAGCCAGTGGCTTGAACCCTGCAATTATTCTGGGGAACATACATCATGAGAAACATGCAGGGTGAGAGCCACTGGCTGTTTGAAAGCCTGTGGCCTCACCCTAAAACGGCCAAAGCAGCATTGATATTCAGTGGCTAGCTTTGACCAGCAGAGAACCCAGATTCCTGTTTTTCTTGTAATGCCACTGCGCCGGGCATGCAGCACACAAGAGCATGCAGGGTGATGGTGCAGGGGTGCCAGGAATGTTAGAAGTGTGTTGAGTGTGTTTAGAAAAGTGTTCCAGCCTGCCTTGTGACACTGCTCCATCAGCATGCTGTTATTGTGTCCTAGCAAAACACTGCTTGGTGGGCACACACAGCACGTGCTGCAAGCACACACGGGCAGGGCAGTGGTCAGAGAAGTTTCAGATCAAGCGGCTTTGCAACATCACATCACAATGGCATACAGCGCACAGGAGCGATGCCGGTGCAACGCTGCAATGTACAGCGTCAGGAGCGATGAACCCCAACCGCACCTGTCTGCTGCTTCACCAGCAGCATCTCCTTGTGCTGCAGTGCCGTTCGCTCCTCCTGCAGTGCCGTTCGCTCCTCCTGCAGTGCCGTTAGCTCCTCCTGCAGTGCCGTTAGCTCCTCCTGCAGTGCTAGCAGCCGCCGCTGCAGTGCCGTTCGCTCCTCCTGCAGCGCCCTTCGATCCTGCTGCAGCTCTGCCAGCTGCAGCTGCAATGCTGCCAGATGCTCTGGTCCACTAGCAGCCACTAGCAGCCACTAGCAGCGGTTGTATGAGTAACAGGGTAAATGTTTTAGACCATGCTGCTGCGCAATGTGTGATAAAACTGACAGGAACTGTCGACCCAGACAAGGGGAATCTGACACTGTCAGATTTGGCAAATCGTACGACATGTCCTCAGTGAGGGCGGCGGTGCTACAATTGCAGCGTTGGCAACGCTTCGTCACGAGTGCCATGGCCTGCGCCAGACTGCTGGCAGCCGCTGCATGTGGCGTGCTGCGCAGCCAGCAGCCCGTGGTGTATCAAGGGGTAGATCCGATCGGCGGCCTTGACCTACTAGATCTGGGCCAGTCCTGTCTCGGCCAATCCTGCTACCAGCAGGATTGGTACGGCGTGTTGAGGTGGCATTGGGCGCGTGGAACGCTTCAATATCACCGCTGCCGCAGGAGCGGCTCCTTTGGTTAGCAAAAGGGCATGATCTACTAGTAGGGGTCATTCCTGCACTCACACCGTGTGCAACGGTTGCAACTATAACGGCATGGAGCCACCACCAGATGCATCTGGCACATGTTACCATGCCAAGAGATGACAAGCTTGACATCCATGGCTTCGCCAATCACCACCTCAACTTTCGACCCACGTTGCGCCAACTTGGTGCAACCATGCAGCACATGATGCAATCGCCGCTCATTGTGGCAGCCATACGCGTTGGCCCATAAACAGCATGCATGGACCATCCCAGCATGCAAACCATGCACACAATGCCGCTCAATGTAAAAATGCAGGGCTCCAGCCAGAATGTTGGATACTGCCAGCGTCTCAGCATACATCCATCCATCTGGCAGCAAGTTGATGCCCGGTTTGCACCCATTGCCCTGACGGACAGCCTTTGAGAGCAGCAGACCTCAGGGAAAGCACATGCAACTACACATGCAAAACCATCTCTGCCAGGACGCAATCTCAGCATTGCTGGTTTCCAGGGTGAAGTGGCCTGCAGAGAAGTGGCGCCACTTGTGCACAGCTGTGCCAGCATCAATCACTGGTAGCATTAGCTGCTTAGCTGTACCAGGCATTGGCAAACTGGTGCTGAGCCTAAGGCTATCATTTGCGCACGCGATGGCGCGCAACGCAGCAGAATATAAGCATGCAACAAAGCCTACTGTTACCCTCTCGTCCAAAAACCCTACCCTTCGTGCGTGCACAAAATGGTTTGATGCAGTGTTGGCTGCTGCCGTTGCACTGCGCATGAAAACTGCATATTCCAACCCCAGCCCCTTTCGCGGTGGCTTCATGACAGCAGTCCACAACATCAACACAACTTGGCTGCTTGTTTGCTCCCCTGCTAATAAAATTGTGCTGAGGCTTTGCACTGCTCTTTCAAGTCAACCACACAGCGCGCGGGCGCCAAGAAAGCCAACACGCCTGCACTTGCAGCTGCTGCAGCAAGCCATACGGCAGCATCCATTTGCACCACGCCCACACCTTGAAGCAGCAGTCCTACAGCATGCTCTATCGATGCAGTACACGGGCAACGCATCAAATAAGCAAGGGGTTCCAACTGGGGTTCATCACACGTAATCTGCCCAAGTGGTCAGCAGCAGCAAAAAAACCCATCAACTAGTCAGCAGTGACAAACTGTTGTCACAATCACATGCATAGCTGACAGCATGTGTAAACTATTTCGGCAACGACAAATGCAGCAGCAGCCTGCATTGCTGCAGCGCTGTCTTGGTAAGTGGTCCGTTCGCTATGTGCACTATGGTACAAAACAAGGCATCCACGAAGAGCCTAACAGCCTAACATAACGTAAGATGACACATCCAGCCCAACATGAGGCGGAAATGATGCATCTCAAACCCTAAACCACACCTCGCCATCAAGGAAACACCACACTGCTAAGAAAAAGGGATTGCAGGCGCTCTTGCATACATAGCACAACCGTTGTAACAACTTGACACCTTACACATGACAAGCATACATCGCCCAATCCGCTGCCATATGCACGTCGCAGACAGCCACAGCAGCATGGCCTAACACTGCGACAGCTGTTTCAGCTGCCTGCACTGCCACCGCCACCATTACTGCTGCTGCTGTTGCTGCTGCTGCTGCTGTGGCTGCTGCTGTCTTGGCCAGGACTGCTGCTATCACTACTGCCTGCACTGCTGCTGCTGATGTCAATGCTGCCGCTGGTCGCTGCTGCTTGTACCCCCGGCTGCTGCTCCTGCTGCTGCTGCTGCTGCTGTTGGCTTGCCACACCCACCCTAGGCAGGTAAGCACTTCGCTGTGACACAAAATGCAGCCAGTAGCCTCCTCCTAGCCGTGCCAAACTGAGCACCTTCAACACCCCCCACACACACGCCACACTATCGTACCCCCGCGACACCAATATCGCAAGCACCGCATACTGTACCAAACTGCCGGCAACCTGAATCACGCTTAGCGCATTCGTCTGCCCAGCAGCAATCAAACCTCCGTCCATGATACTAGCGCCAGCATCAATCGGCATGCACAGCGCAATGATAGGCATGACAGCACCGCCTAACAGCGCCACAGCAGCATCTTTTGTGAACAGGCCGACAAGGGGCCCCCGGCTAGCCCACAGTAACAAGCCGAGGCATAGCCCAATAACGCAAGAAAGGTGGAGTGCGCGCTGCAGCACTTCTCGAGCGCTTGCTCTGTCGTGGCGGCCCAGGAAGCCCGCTGCCATGGCTTGCGTTGCGACATTGAGGGACTCGAAAAAGGTGATGGAGATGATCCACACCTGCAGGGGAAGCAGCAGAGAGTGCAGAGAATGCAGCAACATGCGGCGTTGAGGTGGAGTTTCAGCGTGCAAATGCTGTGCAAGCTTGCAGTGTATGATTATAGTATGGCGGCCTAGATAGCCTGCTGCCATGGCTTGCGTTGCGACGTTGAGGGACTCGAAAAAAGTTATAGAGATGATCCACACCTGCAGAGAGTGCAGCAGAGAGTGCAGGAAATGCAGCAGAGACCGCAGCAAAAGGCAGCGATAAGGTGGGTTTTTCCAGTGCTGTGCAACCTTGCAGTAAACACATTGTAAGGTGCACAGCCTAGGAAGCCTGCTGCCATGGCTTGCGTTGCGACGTTGAGGGACTCGAAAAAGGTGATGGAGATGATCCACACCTGCAAGCAATGCAGCAGAGGATGCAGAGAGTGCAGCAAACGGCGGCGTGGGGGTTGGTGGGTTTCAACGTGCAGATGCTGTCGAGCTTGCATTGTTTGGCGTGCGAGTTGTCAACTGACGGCGCAGGAAGCCTCCTGCCATGGCTTGTGTTGCAAATGCACCGTAGCCGAGCTGAACTGCAGCTGCAGGATATAAGCCTGCTGCTCCATTTCCAACCCGGTATCAGCTCTAATGAACTACTTGGCTGTCACCTCAGTATCATTCAACTTCAGTGTCAGCGCTCACCTGTCGGATGATCTCAAATGCTGCCTGTGACGCTGCGCCAGCCCGCACACAGATGGCAGACGCAAACATGACCATACCTGCAAGCAAAAGCATCAGACAGAAAGCATCAGCCACAGCAATTGTCAGCCGCCACAACCACTGAATGATGCACGGCTCAGCACTGAGGCCACCCACAGAAGACCCCTGCCAGTGCAGCTGCGCCCCGAGCAGCACGCAGAGAGACAGCATCAGCCACAGCAAGCATCAGAGAGAAAGCATCAGCCACAGCAAACATTAGGTACAGCAAACATCAGGCAGTGCAGTAAATCAGCCAGAGCACGGCTCAGCGCTAGAATGTGACACAGAATACTGCTGCAGCTTTAGCCGTGCCCTGAGCAGCACACACCTGGAAACTCTGGCGTGCATAACACCTGCTGCCACCTAAAACATATACTGCCACAACCACAACACCATGCAGCATCCAACACTGCAGTTCACCTGCTGCCGCTGCCCCCGCTGCTACATCCCCACCCTCACCAAAAAAACTCAACCCTCACCAAATGTGATGACCATACGCAGCGCCAGAACCGCTCCCTTCCAAAGGTAAGGCACCACTTCATGCCAGCGTGGCGGCTGCAGCAAGTCAGCTGCGTGCAGCAGCTGCCGTTTGAACATGAGGCTCAGCAGCATCACGCAAGACACCCATTGGCTGATGGTTGCCGCAAGGGCAGCGCCAGCTACGCCCCAGTCAAAGCCTGCAGGAACCAAGAATCAACAGGTGAGTGAGTGTTATGTGCGTCAGCAACATGCATGCAGTCACAAATTGGCATAGACGAAGTTAAACTACCCTCCAGTTCTACTACATTACATGCAGGTTACATGTATAGAAGATTGCTTGGATCAAACTGCTGTTGGTCGCTCACCAAGGATGAACAGCGGTGTGAGTGTTATGTGCGTCAGCGCTGCTCCAATGGCTGCATTCAGTGGCGTGTGTGTGTCCTTGACACCCCTGCAGCAAACACAAAGCAGAGCAAAGTCAGCAGCAGCGACACGTGCGCATGTGAGGCACTCCATACGTTGCAACATAGGCTCAGCTGCCACAATCAAATGCACGCAACCTGTCAACATTCCTGTTTCTCAGCTGCCTACCTGTGCACTTGCCTGTATGTGCCAGACGCGACAAAGCCCAGCATGGCAGCCAAGATGCCCCAGCTGCTGTTTGCACTGTTCCTAGTAACTGCACGCAAACCTGTCGATCGCATCTCCTGATTCTCAGCTGCCTCAACTGAATGCATGCAACCTGTCAAAGTTCCTGTGTCAGCATTCCTGTTTCTCAGCTGCCTGCCTGTGCACTTGCGTGTATGTGCCTATCTATAGCTGCACTAATTATCTATAGCTGCGCTTGCCTGTATGTGCCGGAAGCCACAAAGCCCAGCATGGCAGCCAAGATGCCCCAGCTGCGCACTTTCCTTATACATGCATGCACATTCGTGCAACCTGTCGGTTATCGTGTTTCTCAGCTGCCCGCCTGCCTGCCTGCTCAGCTGGCTGTGCACTTGCCTGTATGTGCCTGAAGCTACAAAGCCCAGCATGGCAGCCAAGATGCCCCAGCTGCGCACAGTGATGTACTGCACAGCGTACGTGTACACCTCTGCCTCAGGGGGGTTGAGCGCTGCAGCACAGCACAGCAGCACAGGACAGTGCAGCCGAAGCAAGTGGATCAAGATGTTCAAGAGTACAGGTAACAAATTTTCAGGAGTACACTTCTGCCTCAGGGGGGTTCGGCGCTGTAGCTCAGCACAGCACAGCACGGGCAGTGCAGCAATGCGCAGCAGAAGCGAACGATCAGAATGAGGGGAGGGGGAGGGGTACAGCACAGTACTCCGCAGTGTGATGCTCAATGTCAGAACATACATGATGCCACAGGCAGAGCTCGTGCCATGACAGCTCAGGTCGTCACCGCTGCACTGTTTGATGAAAGCTGCTAGCACGCGCTGTCAAGGAGACACCACAGTTGCTCATGTTTGTTTGTTGTGATACAGCGTATACAAAGTCGAAAAACCCAAACCCACCATGCACGATTGCTCCAGCGCTGAAGCTCAAAGTAACAGCCACCAGCAAGCCAGTGCCGAGCGCCAGCCACAGCCCTACTGCTGCGAGTCTTGCGACTGTCTTGCTGTCGCTGTTTGCATGCGCAGCTGCAACGCGTGGCGTTGTCAGGAACACCAGAAACGAGAAAACGTACGTTGCCAGGGATGTTGCCAGCGAGGCAAGGCTGACTGCCCCAAGCTGCTTTGTGCCCAGGTGGCCCATGAAGGCTGCAAGAAATGACACATTACAATTTGAAAATGACAAGGTAACATTGTTAGTCGCAATGCATGTGATGCAGGGAAGTTTGAGATAGCAAGAAACAGCAAGAAAGACAGGGGACAGGCGCTCTCATGCAAAGTGCAGGCATCAATCACAAACCAGAGTGCACTGCTGCGATGCAGCAGTAAGCAGTAACTGAAACAGCAGCCTGATAGTGTGCGATTGCTGTGGCGCAGCCTGCCAAAAACCATGCTGCTGCAAATACCCACTGTACATGCCCAACACAATGCACGTCTGCTCTGCTACTGAAACAGCTGCTGCAAAGCTGGCCTACACAGCGTTTGCAGGCATATAAGCCAACAGCTCTGGCATGACACATATTATATATTATATATATGATATACCTACCAGCAGACAATACGTTCATGAGTGGCTCCAGCATCATTGCTGCCAGTGCAGGCACTGCAAGGTGCAGCAGCTCTGCATCGTACTTTGAGGGCTTCAGCAGCTGCTGCAAACGCCGCGGCACTGCCCAGCTGCTGCCCAACTCTATACTATGCGAGTCCCCCATATCTGCTGCTGCTGCTTTGGCGCCAATAGAGCGCTGCAACCGCTGCGGCCGCTGCTGCGCTACTGCTGCCATGGTTGGCCGCGGCGCTGGTGCAGCTGCTGATTGGCTGCATGGCCTGCTTGAAGGCCTGAGTGACGCTTTGCATCTGAGCGGTTGACTAAAACGAGGCACAGCTGGACACGGCTGCAGTTGCTGCGTAGACAGTAGCCTGGCATTGGCCACAGGCCTGTGCTGGCCAGTACTTGGCAGCATGTTGGCTCAGCCACGCACGAGGCGTGCGCTGCAATAGTGAGTCAACGTCTTGTCTTTGAAATACGTTTAGTGGTTCGAATGCAGATCGTGAGGCGTGAGCGTGATGCGGCAGATGGCAGACCCTGTTCCGGTAGCGTTCTCTGCGGCTGAATTTCCAAACGTCGAGTTCGTAGTCGAAGCACAAAAGTACTGTGTGGACGAGAAGTTGCGTTCACAAACAAATCCTGACATCATGTCACTCTGGTTCACAAAAGGGTGGGCGTGCCACGTCACAAGCATGATAGCATCACGCGGCGGAATACGCAGAGTGTCAAAATCTTGATTCCTTTCTAAGCACAAACCCAAGGTGTGCCTGGCGGTGAGCTCCCGCTCGCATCCGCTCCAAGGACTATAGGACCAAGGTCCCAGAAAAATGTAAAAGATCCAGACAGGTGCACAGTTCATCGCCATGCTCAGAGCAGGCACCACCCACCAAGTCCTATCATCTACTGTCTTCACCGTGTTGCTGCTGTTGGCTGCTAACCTCCTGCTGTTGCTGCTGCTGCTTCACCAGCCTGCTGCACTGGTCCTGTGGCAGCAGCTGCTGCAGCGGCGCCTTGATTCCTGCAGCTGACCATCTTCGCACACAAGCATCCTCTATCATCCGAGCTGCCACTACGGTTGGTGGCTCCCCTTTGCTCGTCAGCGGCGCTACACGGATTGTCAGCATGCCGTGCCTGTTGCCAAACACGACATCTGTGAGGTAACGGTCACCTATGAACACCATCTCATGCGGCTCACACCTGCGGTTCAGACAAGCATAGCCCAGAACATAACAGCCGTTGAGTCAGCAGCATTGAGGCAGCTCAGGTACCCTAGCCAGGTCGCTGCTGCACAGTCTGCACGACTGGCAGAGTCGGGTTGCAGCATGTGCATGCAGCAGCAGTGGTTTGAGCTTGGCATCAAACCTCCTGTCATCCCCTACATGGCAAAACATTCCTTGTTATGCCTGCTCATACATACCTACTTGATGCTATGATGCTATGATGCGTTGATGCTATGGCTTAATGGGTAACATGATGATGATGCCTGCTCATACATACCTACTTGGATGTATCGCAGCGTTAGCAGCAGCCAGTGCTAAGAAGCAAAAGCACGGCTGCAAGGCGTGGCCAACTGCACACCACAGCCTTGCATGCTATGTTGATTTTGTTGGTTACAAGAAGGTGAAAACTTACTGGCTGGCCATACACAGCAAGCTGTGTTCAGTGAAGGAGTTGGATGTCTCTGCTTGCTTGCTTGCGTTCCTGCCAGAGTGCTGCTGCTGTTACATAGCACAGTCAGAGTAGTCCTCAGGCCTGTCCAGGCTCAACCCCACCAGCAGCAGCAGCAGCAGCACCACTCACTTGAACTGCTGCTGCAGCTCCTCGCAGCCTCCCGCTGGCTTCTTGTCTTTGTGATGCAGCACCTGCCAGTGACAAATGACAAGTGACAAATGACACGTCACAGGCGTGGCAAACATGATCCTTTGCAGTACTGCATAGCTTGTCTGCAGGCAGGCTACTCGGTTGAGCCCCAGGTGCAGCTGGCACCAGAGCAACTTGGCAAAACAAAGCACCTAACAGCCAGCCTGCAGCATGTGTTAGGCACTTGTGTGCGGTGAACTGTGAATCATTCACAGTTGCAAATGCTTTGACCGCCACCACGCCCCAGGCTGTGCACAAATCATTGGCTACCAATGAATGACTTGGCGTGCGGCTGTGGCTCCTAATTAGGACCTGTGATACCTTTCAGCCAAGCGATAGCTGCGCTGATGAGCTAGGGTTGCTTGCGATGCCTGCTGAACACTGATATGCAAGCGCGGCTGCTGTCGATTCCTTCACATCGAGCCAGGTGTTTGTCCGTGGCTGTGCTGAGCCCTGCAACACCACTGCTCAACATCTGCTGTCCCCGCAGCATCCGCAGTACACGCAACGCTCCTGCCCGTCTCTTCTCCTGAAGCCAGCCTAGGCTCGCAGCTGCTGCCCCGACTACGCACCTGCACATCAAACGCTTTCTCCAGCGCTGCTGCTTCTGCTCCTTCCGGGTCATACTGCTGCAGGCCTGCCGAGTTGCTGTAGAGCACTATGTTGCCGCCAAAAGCCGAGCGGCAGGCTGTGAACGACGGCAGCAGCGGAGGCGGCACTGCGAGCGCAAATGGCTCGCAGAGGGTGTTGTCTTTGTCGAATATGCACACCTTGAAGCCAGCTGCTTTGACTGCGGCCCAGTCGACCCATGATATGTCAGGGACTGATACGTGTGGCAGCGCCAAGCTTTGGTTGCCCTGGAGGGTAGTGCAAGCGATGCAGCGCAAGACATGCACGGCAGGGGTTGTCAGCATGTGTACAGTAGTGAGCGGTTGGGGTACCTCTTGCAGCTGGGGTTGTGGTTTTTACAGCATGTTTTCTCCACTTAGAGCTGCTGGTCAGCCGTACTGGAAGGGCGCTGCTTCTGGCGACGCTGATACAGCACTTGATATGTGGTGCAGTAAGATGGGTGCCGAGTTCAAACCGCGATGCGCTGGTGCTTCTGTTGTAGGGCATCAGCCAAGCATGAGCGAGAGCTGCAGGCAAACACCAAGATCCTGCAGACACTAGCAAACTGGTGGTGGAGTCAACAGCAGGGATACACAGCTTGCTGACTTCAAACAAAGACAGAGCTGTGCAAACACTGTGCTGTTGCTGTCAGTATGCTGTATGTCAATTCGCTACAACGCTACACGTGCAACGCTAGCGGTCTTGGTGAGGCGTTGTACAGTCTGCACACAGAGCGCACAGCCTCCTGCTGCGCATGCAAACTGCAAGCTCTGCAGTGGTTCACTCCAGGAACAGACTGCACAAATGCCTGCTGGTGGCTCACCCCTAAGATCTGAAGAAACAGGGATGTGCCAGCCAGGTTCACGTTTTGCAACAGCTTGTTCATCCTGCCCACCTGCAGGAGAAACGGCTACCGTCGGTGAATGAACCGTTGAGCAGCAGCAGAAGTAAACGACATCAGCAAGCCTTGACATGCCTTGTGGGTGGGAGTCAGGCCATCACTGCCTGCTGCTGCTGCGAGTGTGCTGTCGCGGTGCCGCGGTGTCTGCCGACGATTTGGTGCAGCAAAATCGTTCAAGGGCCTTCCTATTGACGGACTTCTGATATGTATGGCAGGAGGCGCGTGTGAAGGGAGCCGATGGCGCTGGGCGAACGATGTGGCTTGCAGCTCGATCATCTACGCTTTTACTCAGATATTTCTGGCTTTCAACACGTGGACGGATAAAAGGCATTGCCCATTACAAAGCTCAAACATCACTCCACGCCACAGAGACTAACAAGCTTGTTAAGCCCTAGCACAACTGACAGAAGAGCTCAGTTGTACGAGCATACACAATCCCCCAGAGCACAACACACCACCACCATACAATACGGATAACACTGCCACCACACATGCCTGGCTGAGTCCCACTACTGCCCCAATCTACCTAGTGCCTCCTGATTGCCCAAAACAATCTCAGCATAGGGCGACCACCCACACGACACCCGGACGCACTGCCTGGTCGACAGGTGCTGCATGCACAAGGGGCAGTTCTCAACAGTTGGTTTGAGTGACGTCTCAGCAGATCAGGTGCCCACAGTTGCCAGAGCACTTAACACAGGCCAACTCCCGACTTCCACAGCACACCCTTGCCAGCAAAAGCAGCCGACATGTGATGCCACACCTGCGTTGGCAGGTGGCTGGTTGCGCTCGACAAACCAGGCGTCTTTAGGACCAAACAAGGCACCAGCTGGACATAAAAACAATCGCTTTGCTGGCTGATAGCGGGTGCTGCCAATAGATAACACGCGATGCCCGGATGACAATGACATAACAACACAGAATATAACCGCTGCTGTGCTCCCACCTGACTGTCAGTGAGGAAGCCGCAGCTGCCAGTACGCCACAACACATGGAGAGGTTAACTATCACCGCGAGCACCAGGCAAATGAACTGCTGGACTGCTGCCATGCCATAAATGCAAACGATGGGAAGGGCAACATGGTCAGTCATGGCACTATGCCGCTAGCAGCATCCCCGATTAGAGATGCGGCAGTAGCAAGAGGCATCCATAAAGCACTGTTGTACTCTCAGGCAGTACTCAGCTAGCTAGCAGTGAGTTGAGCTGCACACACTTGTGCAGAATCCCCTCCAAGTGCACCTGCACTACACATTGTGATGCATACAACCACCAGTGTGACACCCTCTGTAGGTGAATTGGGTTGTTGATTTCCGAGCAGGGCCAATGTCGTCACATTTTCAGCCATGTTCACATATCTACTGTGGAGTGCCGTAACTAACACACGCAAGAAAGGCACGCGCAAAGACCCCGGCACGTTGCAGCATACCCCAACAGTACAGAACAGCACAGAGCCGCTTGTCCACAATGGCTAGTGCCAAAGTGCCAATGCTGGCAACTCCCTGGCCGATTGGTTTGATTCTGAGAGCAGACATGCCCCCTGGAGGTCACACCATGTCGCCAAACACACAACCTGCAGCGCCATCCTGGCCCATCATTGGCAGTGCCATAGAGCGCTACCACGAACCATAGCCTTTACTCTGCTGCACACGACACTGCAGCCGCTTCATTCCCTTGCGATGGCAACCATCCTGACAGTCCAATTGGATTATCCTCCTCGCCATGCAGCCTTTGCCACAACTCACAACGGGCTCTCGCGTATCAAGTGCACTAGAACCAGCCCAACCCTGCAAATACCGTGCTACCATGTATGTAGTGTACGTAGGGATCTCCTGATGTCACGATGCTCCAACCTGAACGCAACACACCCGCATTGGTGTTCTCTACGCATGCCGCCTACTGAATGCACATCAAATCACAGTGCCAGGGCGGTGACGACAACTTGAAGCCAACGCCGATGCAGCATAGCGACAGTAGTATCAGCAACCCTTGTGGATCAGCACTGTACCGCACCCGGCTGTATGCGGGGATCCCTCAGATAGCTGGTGCTGTGCGTAACAACAAGTGACAGTTGCTGTATGTCACGACCCGTGTGCAGTATGAAAGCAACCGACAGTGCAAAAGCAATCTACTCTACCTAATAGGTAACCACTAACCGCCACAATGGGGGCTTCAACCTGAGAACGCTGTGTAGGCAAGGATCAACATGAGGGGCACGTGCACGTTGCTGCGGCCGCCAGCGGTGTTGGGATCACACTCACACCAACAGCACACAGCATGCTAGCGCAAGCGTAGAATGAATCCCCCCGGGTGCCGTTGCCGCACCCCACCAGGAGACGCCCTCCACAGAGACAAGATTGAGGTCGATTGAAGAGGCAGGGGTAAAGATGACCCGCAGATGACGACAACAGGCAGAGCAGCACAGCGCTACTGGATGGCAAACGCGCCCTAGAAGATTGGAGATGCGGTCCATCCGCAGAAACTGCGCCGCTGTCACCTGCCGCACGCAATACACTTTGCGGCAATCCTGGCTTGCAAAACAGGATGAATTCAGGGCCCCAAAACACACCTGTCAAAGCATGCATAGTGAGGCGCACGCCGCACCGCGTGACACGCAGGTTCATCGACAGTGACAGAGAGACACACGGCAACAACAGCCAGGACCTTGCTGCACATGCCAGCCAGCACTTCAGGGAACAGATACGGCATCACACGACAGCATCGCATCAGGCCCTGACATGCGAGTGATGACTGATTTGAAGCAAGCCCATGGCACAAGAGGCGTGGTGTACAACCCAGTGCCAGGGAACAGCAGTGCAGCATCTCTATAGCCACATGACGATGCAGACGCTGGGAAGCAGCCTGCACCACATGCAGCGATGGCAAGTGCCAGCTGCGTCCAACCAGATACCAAGGAATGACACGTGTCACATATGCCAGGCGCATCGTGCTGCTTCGTGTTGCTTGCCGTCAAATTCGCGGCAGCCTGCTGCCTTGCAACTCCCAGTCCCTCTATCCTCTGGCTACAGAAACCATTCATGCACACAACACCCATTGCAGAACTAGCCTTAGATGCCCATACAGCCCTGCAAATGAGCGCCTGTGTGCCCGCCTACAATACCACACCAAACGGCCAGCTGAAAGCAGAGTGCAATCAGCAGCACATGATAACAACAGTGACAGCCAACAACAGGCGCCCACACATGTGTGCACCCGCCCCAGCTCGAGGATCAGAGTTTCCGAGCTCAGAACAACTGACAATATCACCTGCAGCCTTCGAGGCGCTAGCCCAAACATCAGCAATAGCCCAGCCTGACGGGCTCAACAGGAGCACAGACACGCAAATCGATTTGGCAGGCCATATCATCATTGAACACACATACAGCACACAGCACCTTGACAAACAAACACGCAGGACAGAGAAGGACACTATACGCAGCCGCGGTCCACAGGTGCTGGTTGTGCAAGCCGCCAGCAACTGCGACAAGACACGACAACCAGTGGAGACAGCAGATCCACAACGGCATGTCCAGCACACAGCAACGTAAGCAAGCAGCTGGGGAGAACAACCCATACAGGCATCGCATAAGTGCGCAGTACAGCACACTGAGACGAGCTGCAAGGTTGAAACCCGGCTGGGGGCCAACTGAACAACACACCGAACGCCGATAGTGGCATGAACGTATAGCGCCAGCGCAAATCACAGATCATGACAGCACTGGCACAGGCCTGTGCTACACGCATTTCAGCAACATCTGCAGTGCTGCAGCAACAGCACAGTGACCTGTAAAATCGGCCCTGCTACAGCAGCAGCACACAGATGCTCTGCAGCTGCGATACAGAGCTGCATGGCGCAGGGCGAGGCACAGCAAGGCAAACCAAGCGTAGAGTATATCATGTCATGATCATCACGTCATGACAGGTGCAATAACTTCGAAATAATCATACTGCATTGCGGCGCCGCGCGCCTGTACGGCATCCAGTGCACGCCACAAGCAGGCTGCAGAGACAACGCTCAAGTACCTGCTTCGACAGCAGCACATTGGTTTATGCCTTCCACTAGCTCCCAAGGCCTGCCATGTTCCCCACAGTGTAACGCCTCGCTGTAACCAACCCTGACCCTAAACCACGACACAACATGGTGTACAAGCCGACTCCTGTCGGCAACCAGAGCCCCCTGATCTGCCCGTTCCACGCCGTCTGTCACACCAACCTCAGCCGATCACACAGCGCATGTAGCGGGCAAAACACCAGCACATTGGACTGCCTGCACAACTGCCGATCGGCCATCGCAACCAGAGCACACCACGCTGACATAGGGACGGCCAGCCCAAGCATTACCGGCCATGTGCAGCAACCACTTGCACACCACTCGACTCCACTGCACGCCTACATGTATCCACCGCCACACTTTGCTAGCAGAGCAGCAGACAAGCAGGCGCCTTCATATGCACCGACTGTACCTCCCCCCAAAAGGCTCCAGACGGCGCAGTTTGTAAGTGTGCCGTTTCACAGCAACGGCCTGCGAAAGACGCAGGCCTCACCCCACCCCCGCACTCGACAGATCCTCAGACCCCACATTCCCACGCAGTACGATATCAACGGCCCACATAGCTACCAGTGTATAACGTGCGCACAGCTACGGCCTAGAAAACACATCTCGGCAACATATCCGGCTGCTGCTGGCATACAGTCCCAACCCCCTGGCAAGCGGAGCAGTAAAGCAGTCCTAATAATTGCAGATGGTGTCCAACCCTCTGAAAGGTTCCAGTGTATGCCTGCCACTGGTACACTAGCTCCGTGCTGCCACAGCACAACACCGGGCACGCTGCTACACAAAGCACACTGCTAATCAACTGCAGCCTCTCACACATGCATGCGCAGATACCAAGCATGCTGAGGTTTCCAGGGAAATCCCAGCTGGCTGCGTCAGCACTCACTCCACACGACAACTGCTGTGTTTGAGCCCTGTGGCATTCACCGTGGTCCACAGGGTGTGTCCCACACAGTGTGTACCCCGGCTGCTGCATGCTGCCAAGCATGCAGGTAGCATTGGTTCCCGTGAAAGTGTAAGCACAAGCCAGGCCCACAGAGCTAGCTGCTGCCCGAGTGATGTCGCCAACACACATGAGGTATCATGATCACTGCAGACGGTGATGCATTGCGGTGACATGTGCAGTACCCTCGGCACAACCATCCACACTGTGTGCTCGCCACATGCTGTGACCATACTCGCAGCACACATACATACACAAACATGCCAGAGCAGAAGCAGCACCAGCGCACTACTCAACGACTGCACACCGCACATGCCAAGCCGTCGGCAGCTGCAAACACGTCATGCGCATACACACATGACGTCAGCAGGCACACAACGGGTCACACAAAGAGGCGAGTCAGGCACGGTGTAGGCAGCACAGCAGCAGCCTGCACCGAATCAACTGCCAGTGTGCAAGTGCTGCAACAGGCTAAGCCAGCCGGCAAGCAGCGAAGTCGCGCTGCCGGGCTGTAAAAAAGGAGCAGAGGGACAGCAAAAGCACAACACAACAGCACGCATGAACAGGGACAACTAGGAGACGCAAGGGAGCAGCGGCGCCAAGGTCAGGGCACACTAGCTCCCTGCGCACTTCATCAGCGCAGCTCTGCTTACCCTGATAGCTCACAACCTCCCCCCACTACCGCCAACCACACAGCAACAGGACACATAGGTTCTGCTGCACACCTGCAAGGATTTTCCTCGCATGAAAGCCACCACGCAAGCATCACAACCCCCGCCAGTGCGACCAAGAATAGAGCAAGCAGCATTGACCGCCCGCACATTGTCCGCCAGAACTCCACCAAACAACACACCCCACGCGCACATGGATAGCCTGCTCTTCTTCCCCACACGTAAAGAGCCCCCACCGACGCCACAATGCTACCTGCTGCATGCCACCAACTGCACAAAGACGAATCACAAGACCAGCGGCATGCATACAGCACACTGCCGAGCCTCTCATCTCCTCCCGGTAGCCAACTGCCTACGTGACACCGCAACCCCGCCCTACGCCAGGCTATCCAGCCGCACGACATGTGGCCCCAGCGCCAGCCTATGTCAGAGACAGCTCCAGGTACCTGTTGCCAAGGTAATGCCTGTTGCGCTTACGCACCGCACGCAGCGCTTCGTCGCTGCTGCTGAAAGTGAGCCAGGCCTCACCGCTGGGGCGGCCCAGCGCATCCACACCCAGCTGCAGGCTCTCGGCAATGACTGCGTAGTTCTCAAAGAAGTTGAAGATGTCCAGCGGCGTCGCCCTGTGACGCAAAATAACAAGCGCAGCAGCAAACACAGGCAACGCAGCAGATGTGAATAAACAAGGCGAGGGTGCAAGAAGAAACACGCACGCACTGTGGATGCTGGGGAACCAGCGCACCATGGACGACATCTGTTGCCTGGCAGTCATTCAGCCTTCTTCCTGCAAGCACAACACGTGCGAATGTGGCACACACCCTGTTGTAGCAATGCCAAGCAGCTCGCCTCTGCCACTATTAATACATCACACACGCACACCTGAAAGGCAGGCCCCTGATCTTGATCGTTTTGCTGTCCGTGCCGATCACAGCCATGGGCGCTGCGGGCGATGCTGCCGGCGCATAGCCGTGCGGCATGACCTGCATCATGCCTGGCATTGCGTTGTTGCTGGAGCGTGCCTGGCCAGAGATGCCCATGCCGCTCAGCTGGTACGCCAGCGCCATGTGCGGCGGCAGCCTGCGTCAACAGCAGCATCACCAGCGGCAGCAGAGAAACACAGAGCAAGTTGTGAGACCCTGCATATGCGTTGACAGAGTAGCAGTTGAAGCGCGCTTTCGCCACACGGCGGGGGAAGCAGATGTAAAGCGTACAATGAAACACCCTAAACACTGCTGAGCGCAGACGCCACTGCACGTCACAGCCAAACCCACGGCCCCTGCACAGCCCCAGCAAACAAGCAGGGCACAGGACACGTGCTGTGCGTGCAAACTCTGATGCGCCCATAACAACATCTGGCAGCTGCCACTGCAGCCAAACCCAACCCTACTGCACAGCCCTAGTACAAAAGCGAGCACCCATGCTACCACGCTGCAACTCACCCTGCCTGTGGGTTGCCCATCTGCAGTTGCACGTGCTGCTCGCCCATGCTCTGCATCATGCTCGGGTGTGGCACCATGCCGCCACCGCCGCCAGCTCCCGGACCCATTGCCAAACTCATGCCCGGCTGCAGATGGTGAGCCATGCCTGGCTGGCCCATGCTGTGTGGCACGTGCTGCACCAGCCCTGGCAGGCCTGCATGCTGCGGGTAGCCACCATGACCGCCAGACAGATCCTGCAAGCCGCCATGCTGCCCTTGCAGGACGCCATGCATCTGCTGCTGCAGCGCATCTGCACCATAGTGCGCGCTGCTGCTGCCTCCTGCAAGCCCGTCCATGCCGCCCCCGCCACGCATAATCTTCTGACGCATCTTGGCCTGCGCGCCAGGGATGGCCAGTGTGCCAAGCCGCACCTGCAACCACACCAACACAACAACAATTAACACCCCAGCTGCAACAGTGAACTCTGCCGCACCGTACACAATAAGAGCCAGCGCATGTATCGAGGCGAAGGGTACAAGGCATCCAGCTACAGCTACAAACGCTGTCGACTCGGTCAAATTCCTGGCAGAGAAAACGCTTACAGCAAGCAATACTTCTAGAGGCAGCCATGGCAGGCTTGCGTGCTGCAGACATACTACAGCTATGGTGAACCCGCACCTGCTCCTCCATCTCCTGCTTTGGCACATGCAACAGCCGTACATAGCGATCTCCCAGGTACTCCCCATTCTTTGACAGCGCCTGCAGGACAGAACCGGCAGGATGACAGGAGCCACACAGAACAAAGGTCAGTGCTGCGCGAGCTAGTATGTTGCTGACCTGCCCAACGTCTGGCGTGATTTTGCGATCAAGTGACCCTTGCAAATTCATGTGCAAGCACGCATGGCTTCGGCTGAGACACCGCAGATACTGCAACTTTAACAAAAAACACTACAACGCGATGCTGCAGACGCTGCCGTGCAGCAACAGCTGTGACTGGCGCTGATCTTACCATCAAAAAGGCAGCTGAATTGTCTCTGCAATGCTGCTCAGCATATCCTTGCACCACAAAGCTGTGCAGCTGCGGTGGTTACTGCTACCACTACAACAGTCTGCTGCTTGATCACTGCCGGGTGCCCAAGCATCAGCTGCCCATCAAACGTTTGATCTGAGAACCAGGCTCACCTGCAGGGCCGCCTCACGCGTTGCGAACTCGGCAAAGGCCTGCAGTAGAGTGGTACGCAACGTTCAGGCCCTTGCTAAGATCATGGGATTAGCCAAGAAGCACGCCAGATGCAAAACGCCTAAACCAAAAATATACATGAATTACATATTATCGAGGCTCGACCTGGCGCCCAGAGAGCGGAAAACGCCACCACACACTTCCTGCACAGCTACAACAACTCCCCGCCCAGGATCCTCACCAGGCCACTGGGTCTGCCATCAGGCTCATACACAAATGCTACCTCGTTGACATTGTAGCCAGCGAAGAAGTCCAGCACCTGCTGCTCGCTGGTTGTGTATGGCCTGCGCAGGGACAGCAGCGGTCAGGCGCCACGCAAGCCTCATGCGCGCCCATGCAAACTGCAGTAAACCAGAGCGTACAACTCACAATCCTTTCAGCTTGAGCACGCGGCTGTCGTTTGCGCTATCTCTACGGGCTGCTGGGCCTTGCTGCTGCTTGCTGGGCGAAGCCAACGCCAGCAACGAGGCTTCTGTCTGCTTCGCTATGCTTGAATTGTTCAAGGCAGCAGCCGGAGCACCTTCTGCACTGCTACTCATGGTCATTGATCCTGCCTGCGTGTCCACAGTCTACATGTATGGCTTCAAATGCCCGCTTGAAGCAAGTTTGATACAGAAAAGTTGCCTTGAAGCAATCCACAAGCCCTGGACGGCGCCTTCAGCGGGTGCTAATGCACTTGTTAGTCCCACATTCGTAATCCGACTGAACTCTGCAGATGAGCAATGCCCACGGGCCAAGCTTCGCCGAAAAATAGATATGGTGAAAGATCGGTTTATATACTGCAACAACAGCTTTCCTGTAGATGCACGACCCGTCCTTCGTCTGGGGATGCAGCTGTGCAGTTTGCATGTCTGTATGCCGCTATAATCGCCCCTGCTAGCCGGCCAGCTAGCATCATGCCTGACGCAGCATGCCACAGTCAAGCGCAGCACACAGAGGACCCGGAGGACGATATTGACGGTGCTGCTCACTGTCACCAGGTCAGCACGCACACACACCCTGACGCATGGGCACCGCTTACACTCTCACGTACATGCGCCTGTCAATCGTTAGTGGTGCACTCATCTGCTAGAGTCGGCAGCTGCTGCTGTGCTCATCAGCACAGCATGCATGCACCCTGCTGCTTGGGCTCAGCTGCTTATCAGCTGATCCCAGTTAACGCAGGCTGCAAGTATGCACCAGGCGAAGACGTAAAGGTCAGCTACGACACTGCAGTGCAAATCAGTGAAGCAGTTGAAGTCGAGATGCTGCTGCAGCCTAGTGCTGATCAGACATTGTGCTCACATGGTGTCGTTGGTGCTGACAGCGGCTGTCAGCCAGCACACACGCGCGCCTTTACAGTACTGATCACATTTCGAACAAACCACTGGTACCTAGCAGGTCATGACTTGCTGCTGTTCGGCACTTGATGCTGTGACATGTGTAAATCCGTTCTTTGACAAGAACAACTGGTTGCAACCTACCGCCCAACATTGGATGCTGCTAGAATTCAAAGACGAATGCCATCTTGTTTCATGCTATGTGACAATATTCTATAACCGGGTGTGTTACCGAGTACCCATATGTGCCATAATGGTATCAGAATCAGCATTGTGCGCGTGCACCTAGGCCCTTGAAGGCACGACATGCGCACCTTGAGCTCATGAGCATGATTATGCTGGCTGATGCAGCTACGGCTGCATGCGACCAAGTGCCACTGTGGCACTGAGTGCAGGTGCAGCCTGAAGCTGCGCGTGTTGCACAGCTAGGTGAGGGCCTTACCGTATGATACAGCCACTCAACACATGCTGCTGGCCCAGCAGCACTTGCTGCTGCAGCTGCTGCCAGCGTTACACTCAGGTCAAGTACGCAGCAGTGTGCCACACTGCGGCGGTTGATAAACCCGCTACCACTTCAAGCACCATTAGCAGGTTTTGCCATGAACTGGCTCAGCCCAAAGTCTCAACAAACTTCTTGATTCGGCTGAAGAGCGCCGTCATGCCGTCCACGCATCATGCTGCTGCTGCAGCTGCTGTCGGCGCTGCAGCGCCGCTCAGTACTCGTTGAACAGTGCGATCATGCCATCCAGCCGCAGCAAGCTGGTGTCCAGTGCAGTGCTGACCTTGTTCAGCCGCTCCAGTGCGCGGCGCTGGCCCTCTGTCATGTTGAAGTTGAGCTGGCCAGCTGCGCGGGCCGACTCCACTAGCTCTACCAGCTCGCTGTGCTTCTGCATCTCATGGCTGCGGCGCGTGTGCAGGTTGACAGCGGCGTGGTAGAGGTCGGCTGCGCGCAAGGAGGCAAGGCAGGGCAGAACAGCGAATGTTATCCAGAGCTCACGGCTGCGAGTCGTGTGCAGCAGGACTGCTGATGGCTACGTGATGGTTGTTGGCTGCAGGGACGGCAGCAAGGCAGGGCGCAAGAGCGAACTGTGCTTTATATAACTTGGTGCGCGTGAATGCGGCAAGTTGGCGGCTGCACGGCAGAGGTCGGCTGCAGGTAACAAACAAAGGGGGGCAGAATAGCACGGCCAATGCTGAATTTTCGAAGCTAATGGCTGCAGGTCGTGTGCAGCTAGATGCTGGTTGCTGTGGATGTGTGCAGGTTGACGGCTGCTTGGTAGACGTTGCTGCATGATAGGAGGTAAGGAAGACCCCTTGCACCGCACCTACCTGCTAGCTTGCTGAAAACCGCGTCTATGTCGATGTGCCAGGTGTAGAAGCAGCGCGTAGGAGCACGGTCTGCTGTGCGTGGCAAGTCCTGCAAGCAGCAAACACATCAGCAAGGCACTCCATTGGTCCAGGCCTGACCATGTGCGAGTACGCGGAATGAGCAGCAACGCCACAAGGTTTGACTGCCTGGAACAGCAAAGTGTATGACAGGGTTTGTTCCAAATAGGCAGATTGTGCCTGCAGGAAACGCTTGAAGGGTAAACACGCACACGTTTGCTCTGGCATGCATTTGTTCACAGTCTAGGCGCAGTGTGAGGTACAAGCTTCACCCTCTATCTTTCAGCAAGACATCAAGCGCTTATGCCTGCAACCGGAAGAACACACTGCTTGCTCACCTGCATCTACAAATTGCCTGTGCGCAGCAAGTGGCACAGCAACTCCCCAATCCCCCCTGCACTGGTCAAACAACTGGCAGCTCCCACAACACAGTGCTCTGGCAAGTTACAGCATCAGTACACAGCCAGTGTGCAGCAGGCGGTGCTGCAGATCACCGATCCTGCATGCACTAGCCACACCCAACTCAACCCACCGTTTACCCGAACACAGCGCTCCGCCTACATACCTGCATCTGTACATAGCCTGCGCGCAGCATGCGATACAGCAGCTCCCGAGTCTCTTTGTGGGGCTGCATAACCGTGTCTGCCACCTGCTTCTGCTCCAGCTGGCCTCGCATCAGCAGCGTCTGGAAGACACGCAGCCCATGGATGCCAAACCTGCAGCAGTTTAACCGGTTTGACCGCTTTGACAAGTTTCATGATGTAGATAGTTTTGATGGTACCTGGGTTCTAATGGGAACACCAAGTAATGGTGCTCAGCACCGCTGAAGAAATTGTTGTTTGGTGACAGTGGTAGCTACAGCATGCTGCAGCATGCGAGTGTCAAGCTACAACCGCAAACGCCCCCACACGTGCAGTGCGGTGCAATGGCTGTGCCTGAGTACCTGCTGTAAAGGTTGCTTACTGTTGCTGGCTACATACTATGTTCAGAACAACACTATATGCATCTGACGTAACAGCAGCCCAGCTGACTTACTTGTCGCTCAGCACTGAGTGCAGCTGCAGCAGCCGGCACCTGTCCAGCACAGCACGCATGTTGACCGTGAATGTGGCGCCCTGAGGGCCTGTGCCACTGTCCACTGCCTGCAGTTGCAGGATTGACCAGGTGCAGCAGCAGCGCAGTGTCAGTCATCCTGCAGCAGTGAAGCTTCGTATGTGCTCATGCTGCAACGTTGACGTGCCTGCTGACGCATACATGGGACAGCTAGCGAGCAACCGAGTATGGCAGAAGTTGAGTGCTGCAATGAGCTCCCTGCAGGCACAGTAGGTACCTGCAGGCGACTCTGCTGTTGCTTGCAGGACATGCGTGCAGCCATACACGCACGATTGTCACTGCGCTACAGCGCCCATACATGATCTGTGGTAGCCATGACTGCAAGACTTGCACTTAGTGCACTCACCCCTAGTGAGTCATACGCCAGTGCGTTCAGCAGCGCCCCAACATCTTTGCCTGGTGTCAGCTGCGGCAAGCGCCCTGCGTCCTGGCCTGCTTTCAGCGCTGATGCCACCTCTCCCTCACCCATATCGATGCTGAGGTCGCCCTGCGTACAACGCAACAAGCACGTTACATGACACGTTGAGCATATACAATAATTGACGCTGAGTTGCCTACCTTCCTGCAGACGCAAGTCAACGGTCCGCAAGCTGTGGCTGCACTGACATGATGGTCTATGTGCGCTGCACACAGCTGCATGTACGACAGCTCCTCACATGCACCCTGAAACATGCACAGATGGCAAGCGCATACATGCCGCACATACACTTGCCTGACATTACTCGGTAATCATTTTACACGACAGCTGTGCATGCAGCGTCATAGGCATGGTAGATTCATAGCGCAGCATGCAGCTCACCTGCACAGTTGTCTCAAAGCGCCGCCCGTGCGACAGCATTGCTGCAAGCACAGTGCCTGCATCAGCACCCAGTTTGTCTGCGACAAGGTCAGACATCACCTGCACACAGCACAGCAAACAGGCGTTCTGTTTGTTAGAGGATCGGCAACAGCAGCCGTAGCAATGTGGGGACCACACACGTACGCACCAATTACACAACAACGACACAACCACGTCAAAGGCAGCAAATACAACAAGGCAGCCTGCAGGCTGACAGTACATGCACTACTGTTGCCCACCAGCCGCATCAGCAGCACAAGTAGCAGTGCTAGCATGCATCAGGGCAAAAAAGTCGGTGCACAAGCGATGCCACGCCGGCCGCCTCACCACCCCCGTGCCAGCAGATGCGATGCGACAAATCCCTGCAGGTCAACCTCGGTCAGACTTCCGGCTGCTGGTCAAACTTGCCTTGTTTCTGAAGCGCCTGTTGAATTCTTCTGGGTTGACTCTCCACAGCATCTCCTTGGCCGAGGGAGGCAGCACTGCAGATACAACAGACCAGCAAGGTGCGATGGTAGGAGGTATGAGAGCGCATCAGGTCTCCTCCTCATCATCACACACACATACACACAATCTTGTGATGTGGTACAGCACGTGCAGCTGATGCCAGCAATGATGAGCAGCAAGTCCAACAAGCAGGAGTATAGCGCAGCTAGAAAGATAGCAGCAACTGCTTGGTTGAAAGACCCGGCGCTGCACGAACAGTGACTCGCCAGTTTGCAGGAAACATGTGTGGTGTTGAGATCGGAGGAGAACAGCACATATTGCGCCTTGCCTATCCACGCAGCATACCCTGCAGCGCACAAAGCTCTCCTCCCAAGCCATCTACCCTCTGCAGGCAACCAGCAAACAACCGAGCTCACCTTCCTCTTGCTGCTGCTGTGCTGCTGCGGCTGCGGCAGCCTTGCCCCGCGCAGACTTCTGTTTAGCCGGCGAAGCTGCCACTCCATCTTCCCGCTTCACTGCAACCCCTTGCTGCTGCTGGTTCTCTTCAACCCCATCTACTAGTGCTGCTGCTGCTGCCTCTGCTTTGCTGGCTTTGCCGCTGCCTGTCTTCCGCCGCTTGTTGGCCAGCGCTGCTGCCTGCCGTGCAACAGCAGCATTCGCCGCCGCAGCCTCTGCAGCTGCCACTGCAGCTGCTGCAACTGCCGCCTCCTCACTCACCCCACCTGCTACCTTTTTCCGCTTTTTGCTCGGCTTGGCTGCTGCTGCTGCTGCTGCGGCTGCCTCCTCTGCTTCTGCTTTCACAGCTGATGTGGCAGCATCTAACACGTCATCTTCATCTGTGCCCATGCCTGCTACTAGTTCCCTAGGGGCCTTGAAGCGCGCTTCCTCGTACGTCTTGTGTGCAAGCTGCTGCATGGCTCGTGACTGTGCCTCTGCAAACTCCGCAGAGCCTGCAGGAACTCCACACAGTACACAGCAGCCTGAAATGATGCCCGGCTCAAACAGGTGATTACAGGCACCAGGTGGGAGAAAGGGACAGCCTCTGCTAACTCAGCAGAGCCTGCAGGAACACCCCATAGTCAACATGGTCAACAGTACGCAACAGCTTGAAGTGCTGCCCAGCTCAGAAAATCCATCGGGTGGGAGAAATGGCACAGCCCGTTAGTGCTGCAAGAAGAGCACGTGATGAGCTCAACCAGCCACAAGAAGAGGGACAGCTGCAAACACAGCTGCAACACTGCACACGCTTACCAGGCTTGGGTGCCGCCTTTTTTGTTTTCTTAGGGGCCACGCTAACCGGCTGCGGTGGCGGCAGGTTACATGGCGGCGCCCGCTCTATGTAATGTTCCTGCAGCAGCTGCACAAAAGACCAGCGCACGGCTTCCCCATACTCTGCTGCTTTGCCGCCCGCGGGATCTAACTGCTGCTGCTGCGGCTGCTGCTGTCCATCTTGCTGCATAGGGTCTGCGCCATCTTGCTGCGATGCTGCTGCTGCTGATGATGCTGCTGCTGCTGCTGCTGCATCGTCCTGTGTGAGGCGACTGACAACAGCGCTGCGGATCTGGTCAAACCTGCAGCGTGCAACAAACACAATAAAGCAACTAGCTTGTTAATGGCGCATCAGAAACTGCTACAACTGTGCTCTTGCATTGCCTCGAGCTGTGCCAAGTGCTGTGCTCTGCATGCAGATGTCTTATCGTCCCACGTTGCTGCAAGTCCAGCTGGACCTGGATCACTACATGCAGCGCACAGCAGCACTGTCAGACTGTCAGAGGGCAGCATAAACACATAACAGCAACAAGACCCACAAAGGTTCGCTGGCTTGAAGTGCCAGTTACTCACCGCAGCCTGCCATGCTCCAGCAGCACTTCTATGATGACACTGCTGACATCTGCTGCTGCAGCTGCCCCGTTGCTAGGTGTGTCGTCCCGTATGTGCTGCAGGAACTTTGGCCGCCTGCAGGACAGAACAATGCAGGCAAGAGCCCAAACAGGACACATTAGGCAGCAGGTATCCCATGCAGGACTGGAAGCAAAGCTCAATGGTCTGTTGCTTGTTGACGCACATGCAATCACTTGCCAGCGTTTACCAAGGCATGAGGCACACTGCACAGCAATTCATTGCTGGGTGCTGCTACTCAAGCTCCTGCAACCTGTACACGACACTGCTCTGCTGTCTGCTGCAGTGTTACGGCACTTCGCAATAAGCCCAACCTGCCACGCTTGCAAGCCTGCCTGCCATCGCACCTGATGACTTGCAGGATTTGCACCAGATCTGCCTCATACAGATACAGTGCGGGCCGCACCCCCGTCACCCTGACTTCAGCAGGCTGTAGGTATGTGCGCACGCAGTTCTGCTGTAGCAGCACCAGCAGTGCCTGCTTCAGCTGCTGCCGACTCAAGGCCTGCGGCTGCTGCTGCACGCTGTTTTGGCGGCTAGCTGCTGCGAAGGCTGCGTTGCAGGATCCTAGAAGCTCCTGGAAGCTCTGGCGGCCTTTCTTGAGCAGCGTTGAGACCACGAGCTGCGAGCAGAGGATGGTGTAGGAAACAGAACAGCAGCAGCAGCAGCGGAGGGGGCACCAGCGACGTGAGCAGGGGCAGTGACGCAGTGACAGAGTGACACAGGACTTCCAACATGTAGCCTGTGATGGCACAAAGGCAGCTACATACGGTTGCAATACGACAGCACGCTACTAGCTGCTGAGCTGATTGTTGTCACACACTATCTGCTGTGCAAGAAGTGGCAACAGCTGGTACATAACAGGCGGTAAACAGCATTCCGTAACAATGTAGCTGGCTGTTGTCAAGTGCTGTCACGCAGCTGCTGCTGCTGCTGCTGCAGTACGCAAAGCTACAGCCACACAACAAGCCTCACAGATGCTTGCTGTGCAACCTGCGCAGCCATGGCTGCACCCCTACTGCAGGCTGTACCCTGGCAGTGCCGTGCTCGTGCCGTTCTGCTTTGCACTCATCAGCTGAAGTTTGCTTTACAAGCGATGCTGTAAGATTCTCTGTTGACGGCCTCACCTCTGTAAGGCTACCAAAGTGCTCATGCACTACTTTGCATGCCAGCTGCACCTGATGGACGGACGGCATGGCCGGTGCCGCCGCTGCCTGCTAAGCGGCACCTTACAGCAGCTGCTGGCCGCAGTCAAACAAGAAATGATGGCAGGTTCTGATGAGGAGGCAGTTCAACGCCAAATTGACTGCCCGAGTATGAAATCAGCAGACAACAGCAGCAGTGACTACTGTTGTGGCAAAGCACATTCAGGTGTGAGTTCAGATCACTTGCTCAAGCGTTGCCGAGTAACATTGCAATAACGAAGACACTGCGGCGAATTGAGGATGCAAAGGGTGGCTGCCAGCTTCCACCTTCAAAGAACCCTGCAATAACATCTGCACAGCGAGCTACTTCACACACAGCACGTCGATGTCAGTGCCAACAGCGATCAGTTTCAATTGGTGTGGTCACGAGCCGCCTTGATTTTCGCGATCTACCAACAAGCCTCTGAACTCCGTTCATCGCAGCAAGCTAGAATCTCTACGCAGCAGGTAACGGTAGCGACATGGTTGTCTGGAGATATCTGGTCATACCATGCTAGTATCAGGGCCTGGTTGCTGCTTGTGCATGCGTGCTGTGCCTGCTCACGTTGGCGTGTACTGTGCTGTGCCCAGCGGTGGCAGCTTCTGCCGCAAGCATCACCTGATACGTCTGCTACATGACTCGTGTTATGATGCGAAGCTCTTGGCTTCCATGCAACCCAGCCTGGTAGCTGTGCAGAAAGGGCGGCATTGATGGTTTCAAACTTGCTGCTCGTCTGCTGCAGGAGCCATGGCAGACCAGGAGGCATCTGGTGAGAACAAGCCGCAGCCAAAGCAGGAGGGGCAGGTGATCAACCTGATCGTCAAGGATCAGCAAGGATCAGAGGTGCACTTCAAGGTCAAGTCGCATACAAAGCTGGAAAAGGTGCGTACTCCGCTGTGCAGCAGTGCACAGCTGCGCAGCTGTTCATGCAGCTGTCCTGCAAGCACTTTGTATCTCGTATGGTGTATGAGTAGTATCTGTCGTGCACTGCTGCAGGTAATGAAGGCTTACTGTGACAAGAAGGCTATTGAGCAATCAGCTGTGAGGTGAGGCTGCTGTTCTGTGTGCTGTGTTAGGATGCTGCGTTATATCTGCATGCATACACTGCACTGCTATGGCATCCACTCCACATGCATCGTGTTGAAGCACTGAGCGCAGCAACAGCCGCAGTCGATGTGTAGGATGATGTGCGTAGCAACAAGCAGGTGTTGGGTGTCAGCACGCGTTGTAGCAGCGCTTTTTTGGCAAGCTGATCAGCACTATGTTTGGCGCAGCGTCTGCCAGCGCCAACAGTAACCTTGTGAGATCACATCACTTTTGAATTTGTCATGCTCAGTCACCAAGCTCCATACTTGATTCAGCATCAGTACTGCATGCCCACAACTGCATGTTCGCCACTGAAACCTGCAGGTTTGTGTTTGACGGGCAACGAATCAACCCAGCTTCCACTCCCCAGAACGTGAGCACTGCTGCCTGGCCCGAACACAGCAACTGCAGCCTCAACAGCACTGTGGCACAAGTACCTTTGATTCCTATAGTTGCTGCTGTCATGTGCTGTGCTGTGCTGTGTTTATGACTTGCACTCTGCCAGACATCATCATCATGCAGATTTGTGATCAGTTAAAGGGCAGCTGCGCAGCTGACAGCGCACAGCACAGTCTCTCAGCTGTATTGCTTTTGGCGCATTACATGACCCTGTGCATGCAGCTTTGTTGTGAACACTTCCTGCAGTTTTAAATAGCCTGACTATTGTCTGTTGTTCAGCACGCATGCAAACCCTACACCATGCGTACACCCAGCAAGCTCGTGATGGTTGTGATGGCCGTATTGGTGAAAAAATTTCTGACATGGAGGTGTTTCTGTGCTGCGCCCTGCTCTGTGTCTGCTGCAGTTGGGTATGGAGGATGCCGACATCATTGATTGCTTCATGGAGCAGATCGGTGGCAGCAGCTGAGGCCGCAGCAGCAGCAGCAGGCGTGGAAGCCGCTGAGGAGCAGCAGCAGCCATGCAAATCCCAGCAACAACAGCAGCAGCAGCTGTAGCGTGGTATAGGAGCTGATTGGGGGGTGTTGGGGGTTGCGAGCAGCAGGGATGCACGCACCTGGAGCTCCCTTGATATATTTAGGCTTTGGTTAGCTTCGCTAGAAGGCGGTGTGGCAGCAGAATCGTCTAAACATGCAGCAACAGGGCAGGCCTGTGATGGTTGTGTATGGGCATGGTTCACAGATGCTCGGCGTGGTTGAGGAGGCTGGCTTGTGCGAACCGGCTCGTGCGTGCAGCAAGTGCAGCATTGGCTGCAGCAGGGCAGCAAAGGACTTGGCTGGTCAGTTTGAGGTGTGGCAGGGTATGATGGGCCAGCGCATGTACTAAGGAGTGCGACGCTGTCTTCATCTCCTGAGCTCGGCGTCATGCATTGCTACTGCACAGCGCAATGTTTTGATGGTGTCGTTAGGGTGCTGCCAGAAGCAGCCGGCTGCGTTACGGTGGCTGTCGCTGGCCATACATCCACAGCTTGGCGTGGTGTCCGGACCAGCACACAGCAGCAAGGGCTCAGAAACGTTGGCGCTGGCAGCGGGCTGCCGCTTTGAAAGCTCTCAGCCAGTGCTGTGATCGCTGTCGTCGCTATCAGCCACGCAGCTTGCTGAACTGTGTGTAGTTATGCAACGCCACCCATCATGCTACGATGCGGGTGTTTGAGCGTTGCGTAAAAAGCTTGCTGGTTTGAGATGTACGTGGCTGTGCGGTGCGGCACCGTCTGACCTGCGCATTGAGCTAGTGGCCTGCCAGGCCAAGTTGTCTGTATCCAGGGTTATCCTTTGGCACCAGTCGTTTACATGTAACACCAGTCGTTTACATGTAACACAGGCTTACATGTAACACAAGCCCTTTACAGTATACATGACAGACAATAATGAAGGGCAGCAGCAGTAGCAGCAAGGGTAATGATCGGAAATTTGCAGGCATACACGCATCCCTCCACCAGAACAAAAAACAAATTCTGCTTCTCCTGCTTTTTGCGAGGAAAATGGACTACAACCAAGGCGACTACCTGCGAGCAGGTGTCACTAGTGACACTGTTTGAAGGTGTTCAGGCAGACTACCACACAAGCAGGCTACATAAGCATCGAAGACTGCCAGTGCTCGCTCCCCGCTATCATGGCCGTGAGCAGCACTGACCAGGTTTCGTTTACTTGCAGGTAATACTAGAAACAACTAGCAAGGAGAAGCAGAAGCCCGAGATTCCAGCATGTTCAGCCATGGTGGCGGGGGCCCCATCTAGACATGTGAGTGCTGCACTTTGCTGCATGATATCTTCAATCTGGCGTCCTGCAATACTTTATACTTTACAGGCTTGCGGCAACCTGCAGCTTGCTTTCCCCACTGCATCATGCATGTGGGCCACATCAAGGAGGAGGAGCAGCCTCAAACAGTGTTTGCGCAGCTGCATTAAATGATAACCTGCTGATGAGCACCGCTGCCACCGATGTGAGAACCGTTCTCCAGTGGCCCGTTACTGCCACTGGAGTCGAATGACAGTGACCCTGTCGACATGTCGTTCTACGTTGCTAGCACGGTGCCGTTGCCAGTGACCTACTACTAGTATAGCGGCCCTCGGGCTGAGGTTGCACCCGGTTGAAGAACTGCAGCCTGCAGTGGCACTGCAGTGGCACTGCAAGCTGCTACTCAGTACGGTACAGCACAACTCGTTACAATTTCACCCTGCCATAGTGGTGCAACACATACTGGTTTCAGACGTCAACAAAGATGATGCCGACTCAGCATCATGGCCCATCCACGGTGGAGAAGACCGCCTGAGTGCAGCTGCAGTGCACGCTTGTCAATACCAACCTACAGCAGCTGCAGCAAGCTGCTTCAAGCAAGTCTCAGTAGCAACTTGCCAGGCTGAGCCTAGTGCCACACAAGGCCCGATGCACTGCATGGGTCACCCATGACACGGTGTCATTATCGTATCGGATCCGCTGCGTTTAACGCAGTGCCCGGGACACATTCCATCAACCGCATAGCCTATGCCACTGAGTGGCGAGCGTTGTTCAACATAGCATGAAACCACAAGAAGGTCATCACCACCACAATCCACATCATGACGCAATGGCATCTGCGGTATTAATCTTGCAGCCGCCAAGCAGCCAGCTGCAGCTGCTGCGTAGCGCCATCGTGACTTCATCCATGATGCAAACCCTGATCTCTAGTAGATGCGATGCATAGGGGTGTATCAACCCTGAGGGACAACCCTGCAAAGCGCACCAATGCGTACACCGTACACTCTCTGCGCCATTGAGGTGAATGCTACTGTACCGTACAGTGGCACCCAACCTCTTCAATGCCGGGCTACCTGCTGCTCACAGCGTCAGCATTGGTGAATTGCCCATCACAGAATGTATTCATCAGCATGGCATTACGACAGCTGCTAGACATACTTCCCGGAAGTGTTGCTTTCAAAACTCAATCGTTGCATTCAACCGTTAGCAGCCAAGAGCATACTGAAGCAACTGCGTGCCACGAATCCTCTTTTCGCATCAAGGGCAGCAACAGACACTGGGTGGCACACAATGCCTGGGTTGAAGGTGGCCTGCGATACCGCTGCACCAATCATTTGACTGACGCCTGCTGTCTTCGCACATGTTCACGTGCTCCACCCAAAGCTCACATGTCCAATTCATAAGGGAGGCGTGGGGCCATCATATGTATCCTTGCAAGAGCCAGTCACAGTCTCAACCGTCGCATCCACAACACATTCCTAACCACATTCACAACACAGTCACAACACAGTCACAACAAATTCACACTCAGCATTTGATCATATTCACAACATTGTCACCTGAGCTTACTCCCTAACCCTGGGTAGCCTTGACAGCACGCACATCGCAGCTGCACTGCCAACTTCTTCTTTGAATCTGACTCGCGCAGCACTGCTGAGCATGCCACGTGCTGCTGGTTCTGTTGAGACAGCACTGTTTGCAGGCAAAGCTGCGTAGCCAGCACTGCAGGCAGCACATCGCCAAATCAAGCTGACAACCACGTGTGAGCAGCTGGCTGCACCTGCGTGAAGACAGAAGCCAGAGGTATACAGCCGGCTGCGCCTGCGTGAGACCGCGGCAGCTGCCCATGTATCAAATTAATATAGCCGGCTGCGCCTGCGTGAGATAGACGCCACCGGCCCCGGGGGTATATAGCCGGTTGCGCCTGCGTGAGACCAACGAGACTGACCGCATCAGCTGCCCATGTGCTAATCAATACAGCCGGCTGCGCCAACGTGAGACCGCGGCAGCTGCTCATGTATTGATCAATACAGCCGGCTGCGCTTGCCTGAGACCGCATCAGCTGCTCATGTATTGATCAATACAGCCGGCTGCGCCTGCGTGAGACCGACGCCAGGCTCCTGAGGTGTGAGGTGTAGTTCAGATCAGCCACCGACACCCCGCTCTTCACTGCTAGCCCAGCCCTCTCACCACCCTCTGCTGCGATGCCACCATCAGCAGCACCCCCCGTTGCTGCTGCTGCGGCTGCGGTAGCAGCGCCCCCTCCTGCAGCTGTGCTTGGTTTTGCTTGCTGCTCTGATGATGATGTGCTCAACTTTGCTGGTGCTGCCTTTGGCGGCAGGTGCCAGTGCCGCGCGTGCTGCAGCAGCTCGAGTCGGCGGTTGGCCTTGCGCTGCACTTCGTTCACCTCTTCACCCCTGATGAGGCCTGCTGCTTCGCTGCTTTCCAAGAAGCCGAGCTGCTCTTCTAGAACTTGGATGGCCACGTAGCGTGACATCAGCAGTGATGCCAGCTGCGGGTGCGCAGGCAGCAGCTCCTGCAAAAAAAAACAGCAACAGAACAACACGCGATTAACTTGCTGAACCTAGCATGAAGTACTGCACCTCGTTTGCTACAGCACGAACAATGACTGCTATACTCTGCATGTGTCGGTTGGCCTGCATGAAGACTCTGCATATAGACTGCAGCGCAGCTGTCACTGTTGCTGCTGGCGCTCCTGCAAGTCAAACGCGCACACATACATGTCCACAAATACAAAGCACAGCTAAGGTTTTGCAGGCAGCAGCTCCTATGGAACCTCAAAACTACAGCTACAAGACGGGTAGCAGCGGTGAGTTGAAGCAGTGTGGTTAGCAGGATGTACAGGTGACGAACCCGGCATCAGCAGCAAAATCCAGGGGTTACAGGGCATCATCTGCACCCACTACATCGCAACCCTCAGCACCTACCTCCTGTGCGTACTGCAGTGCAGCTGTCACTTCATTCTGACTCTCCTGCAACACAAGACAAGCAGCGTCCAGTTCCCCACACGGCTCTCCCTCCTGCTGCTCTGCCCCTTGCATCTGCAGCTGCTGTTTGCTGCTGCTCTCTGCACCACCCCCTACTGCTGCATCAGGCTTTGCAGGACCACCAACTCTGTCAGCGTCATAAGCAGCAGCACCTGCAGGGGTGTTGCCAGTCCTGCAGCTGCTGCTGCTGTTGTTGTTGTTGAGGGATGATGACTCATCGTCTGCTGCTTGTGCTGCGGTTAGTTGAGCGAGGTGGCGGTTGATGAGCTGCTGTGCTGATGTGTGCGCGTCCACGAACGCGTTAATGAGGATAAGCTTGCTGGTGACCTGCAAACGTAAACAAACAGCAAACGCATTGCCATGTTGTGGCAGCAAGATACAGAACGGCTGGCACTGTGCAGCACTGCTGATGTGTGCGCGTCTACGAACGCGTTGATAAGGATCAGCTTGCTGGTGGCCTGCAAAACTCAACAGACAGCAAACGCATGGTCATGCTGTGGCAGCAAGAATATCTTAGATACAGCACTGCGCAGCACTGCTGATATGTGCGCATCTACAAACGCGTTGATGAGGATGAGTTTGCTGGTGGCCTGCAAAAGCACACAAACAGCGAACGCATGGTCATGCTGCGTCAGCCAGATACAGAACGGCAAGCACTGTGCAGCACTGCTGATGCGTGCGCGTCCACAAACGCGTTGATGAGGATGAGCTTGCTGGTGGCCTGCAAAAGTCAACAGACAGCAAACGCATGGTCATGCTGTGGCAGCAAAATACAGGGCGGCTAGCACTGTGCAGCACTGCTGATGTGTGCGCGTACACAAACGCGTTGGTGAGGATGAGCTTGCTGGTGGCCTGCAAAAGTAAACAGACAGCAAACGCATGGTCATGCTGTGGCAGCAAAATACAGGGCAGCAAGCACTGTGCAGCACTGCTGATGTGTGCGTGTACACAAACGCGTTGATGAGGATGAGCTTGCTGGTGGCCTGCAAAAGTAAACAGACAGCAAACACATGGTCATGCTGTGGCAGCAAGATACAGAACGGCAAGCACTGTGCAGCACTGCTGATGTGTGCGCGTCCACAAACGCGTTGATGAGGATGAGTTTGCTGGTGGCCTGCAAGAGTAACAAACAGCAAACGCATGGTCATGCTGTGGCAGCAAAATACAGGGCGGCTAGCACTGTGCAGCACTGCTGATGCGTGCGCGTCCACAAACGCGTTGATGAGGATGAGCTTGCTGGTGGCCTGCAAAAGTCAACAGACAGCAAACGCATGAAGTAAATGCTGTGGCAGCAAAATGCTGGGGCGGCAAGCACTGTGCAGCACTGCTGATGTGTTTGCGTGTACACAAACGCGTTGATGAGGATGAGCTTGCTGGTGGCCTGCAAAAGTAAACGGACAGCAAACACATGGTCATGCTGTGGCAGCAAGATACAGGGCAGCAAAGTGCAGCACTGCTTGATGTGTGCGCGTCCACAAACGTTGATGAGGATGAGTTTGCTGGTGGCCGCAAAGAGTAACAAACAGCAAACGTAATGGTCTGCTGTTGGCAGCAAAACAGGGCGGCTAGCTGTGCAGCACTGCTGATGTGTGCGCGTACACAAACGCGTTGGTGAGGATGAGCTTGCTGTTGGCTGCAAAACTACGCAAACAGCGAACATGGTCATGCTGTAACAGCAAGATGAGGGCAGCAAGCACTGTGCAGCACTGCTGGTGTGTGCGCGTTCACAAACGCGTTGATGAGGATGAGTTTGCTGGTGGCCTGCAAGAGTAACAAACAGCAAACGCATGGTCATGCTGTGGCAGCAAAATACAGGGCGGCTAGCACTGTGCAGCACTGCTGATGTGTGCGCGTACACAAACGCGTTGGTGAGGATGAGCTTGCTGGTGGCCTGCAAAAGTAAACAGACAGCAAACGCATGGTCATGCTGTGGCAGCAAAATACAGGGCAGCAAGCACTGTGCAGCACTGCTGATGTGTGCGTGTACACAAACGCGTTGATGAGGATGAGCTTGCTGGTGGCCTGCAAAAGTAAACAGACAGCAAACACATGGTCATGCTGTGGCAGCAAGATACAGAACGGCAAGCACTGTGCAGCACTGCTGATGTGTGCGCGTCCACAAACGCGTTGATGAGGATGAGTTTGCTGGTGGCCTGCAAGAGTAACAAACAGCAAACGCATAGTCATGTAGTGGCAGCATGGCAATGTTGTTGCAGCAAAATGAAGCACGTTGATGAGGATCAGCTTGCTGGTGGCCTGCAAAGTAACGGACAACAAACGCATGGTCATGCTGTGGCAGCAAGATACAGAACTAGCACTGTGCAGCACTGCTGATGTGTGTAAGTCCACAAACACGTTGATAAGGATGAGCTTGCTGGTGGCCTGCCAAAGTCAACAAACAGCAAACGCATGGTCATGCTGTGTCAGGATGGCAATGCTATTGCAGCAAAATGAAGCACGTTGATGAGGAAGAGCTTGCTGGTGACCTGCAAACGTGAACTAACAACAAACGTATGGTCATGCTGCGGCAGCAAGATACAGAACGGCCAGGTGTCCTGGCACAGCCACGCCAAATGAACCAGCTACACCCAACTTCTCAACTGGTGCTGTAGCCGCGGTACACCCAGCTTCTCTGCCCTGCACAACCCCTGCCACACTTGCAGCAACAGTCCAAATGCCACCTGTGCTGAACAAACAACCCCCTGCCCCGCCCCATTGCTTACCTGCTGCTGCGGTATGCCCAGCTTCTTCGCCCCACACACCCTGCTTCAAGTTGAGAAGTTGCCTGTCCTGCACATCCAGCCGCACCCATGGCAACAATGCAAATTCCAGGTGTCCCGGCAAAACCATTGCTCACCTGCTGCTGCGGTATACCCAGCTTCTCTGCTCCGCACACCCTGCCACATGCATCTTTCCAGCTCGTAGCCTCCAAACGTGTTTTCAGGCACTCCCAATCTGTCAAACCACCAGCAGCGCCTGACGCTACCGCCTTCTCAAGATCAGAATCTGGTGCGGCATACTGCTGCTGCTGCTGTGGCTGCTGTTGAGTGTGGCTGTTGTGGTGGTGATGTGGTGCTGCTGTTGCGTCAAGTGCTTCGTCCGTGACTTCCTGCAAGCTGCTGATCTCTCCAGTGCCAAGTTCAAAGTGCTGGTACAGCTCCCCTGCAAACAGCAGCAGCAGCAGCAGCAGAACGTGCTTTGTCGGTGATTTCCTGCAAGCTGCTGATCACCGTACTGGTCAGCAGCAGCACTGCTGCCTCTCCTTGCACCATACCCGAAAGCAACATCAGGCTACTCAAGCTACCGCACTTTGCAGCATGCTAAATTGATTATGGTGAAGTTGCCCGTAGGCCGATCGCCATCTTAAGTGGCGTGCATTCAAGAGAATGCAATTCCTCAACGTATTTGGCCTTCACAACGTGCAGCAGCCGCCGCCGATACTCAGCCACGAGCTTGCGCCAGCCCTGGCTGCCAACCGCACCCTCAGAAGCAGCATGCCGCAACCATAATCACGCATATCCTCACCGTATTTTGCCTTCACCACGTGCAGCATCTGGCTGCCCAAACTCTTGTACCACACTGCACCACTCACCAACAGCAGGCCAGTGCACTTTGCAGCATGCCACATTCAAATTGACGCATATCCTCACCGTATTTTGCCTTCACCACGTGCAGCAGCCTCCTCCTGTACTCGGCCACAAGCTTGCGCCAGCCCTTGCCGCCCACCGCAGCAGCAGCAGCAGTGCGGCTGGCAGCAGCAGCAGCAGGCGAGCCGCCTTGCAGCTCAGACAGCGCAGTCATTCGGTGCAGCTTGCGTTGTGCGGAAGCCAGGGACGCGCGGGCATCAATGTGCGTCCATGCTTGAACGGATTTGGGATCTGGGGAGCCGAGGACGGGGTTGGGTGGTAGATTATTCAGCTTGGTTATGCAGATGTCGTCAACTTCCTGCAGTGCAGCATCGCACGAAAACAGTGCACGTTAGGAGAGCAGGAAACTGCCACCCTTTGCGCAGCCGAGGACGGGGTTGGGTGGGAGGTCCTGCAGCTTGGTTTTGCAGATGTCGTCAACTTCCTGCAAGATGCAGCATCGCACCAAACAGTGCATGTTAGAAGAGCGGGAACCTGCCACGCTCTGAGCATCCAAGGACGGGGCTGGGTGGGAGGTCCTGCAGCTTGGTTTTGCAGATGTCGTCAACTTCCTGCAGTGCAGCGTCGCACCCAACAGTGCAGGTAAAGAAATCAGAAAGCTGCCACGCACTGGGGTGCCGAGGACGGGGTTGAGTTGTAGCTCTGCTACAACCGTGCTACAACAACCATGCTACAACCGTGCTACAACAACCATGCTACAACCGTGCTACAACAAGCATGCTACAACCGTGCTACAACAACCATCATACAACTGTGCTACAACAATGCCCTATAGCGCATGCAGCTTGGCTTTGCAGATGCCGTGAACTTCCTGCAAGCAGCACCACCAAGCACCTACAATGCGTTGAGCTGATGCACACTTTCTGGATTCAGCGTATGCCGCCTCAGCTGATATGTTTAGTGTACTTCGCAGTTCCCATCCCACATCTTCACACCATGAACTTTGTGCTGGCATGTGAACTCACTCTTCACACTGTGAACTTCGCACCTGCAGGACGTGCTCCAGCACCTGCACCTGCTGAGGCGTCATGCGCAGCAGGCCCAGCCCCATGAGCACATACTTTGCTGTTCCCATCCCACATCTGCACACTGCAAACTTTTTGCTGGCATGTGAAATTCACATGAACTTCTCACCTGCAGGACGTGCTCCAGCACCTGCACCTTCTGGCGTGTCATCCGCAGCAGGCCCAGCCCCTTGAGCACTTACTTCGCAGTTCGCATCCCATAACTTCACACCATGAACTTTGTGCTGGCACGTGAACTCACTCTTCACACTGTGAACTTTTCACCTGCAGGACGTGCTGGCATGTCATACCTCAACAAGTGAAGAGGGTCGTCTGGTGTGCATCCACAGAAGCAAGAATGCAAAGTATGTGCAGCAAGGCTTACGGCCTCGCTTTGCAAACTTCTTGCCTTATGCATCTGGTCATGCACGTCGCAGTTCTGTCATGAGGAACACTGGTTTAGGGCTGCTGCATCGCATGTACATGGATACAAAACCCAGTGATGTGCAGATGCTGCTGCCTGTACTAGTGTGCTATCAAGCAGAGCTGTGCTCAGTGGGTTACCCACCCTCATTCTTGCTGAGTGTTTTCAAACGGTTCTTACAACACCCCAAAGTTGCTGGCTGCCATGCATGGCACTTGCTGTACCAACAGTACAGCCAGTGGTTCCTAGGGCAGATGCGACAGCGGTTCAGGGTTCAAACCTTACATGGCAGTTGGTGCCAGTGTGCCTGATAGCAGCGGGCAGTGCCCCTGCTGGTCCTTGCCTGATTGCTGAGATTGGCCTATGTATGCCTCTCAGGCGATAGCAACGGATCCTCATCACACAAACACGAACAAACCTGCACCTGCTGAGGCGCCATGAGCAGCAGACCCAGCCCCTTGAGCACATCCTTTGCAGTTCGCATCCCATATCTTCACACCATGAACTTTGTGCTGGCATGTGAACTTCACACTGTGAACTTCGCACCTGCAGGACGTGCTCCAGCACCTGCACCTGCTGAGGCGTCATGCGCAGCAGGCCCAGCCCCTTGAGCACATACTTTGCAGTGCTTCCGTTGATGAGCACTGTTGCGAAGGCCATGATTGCCATGAAGAACACGCAGTGCGCTTTGTACTCGTCGCTGTCAATGAGGGGGTCAAACAGGATGAACAGCGACATGGCCACGCCAACCTACAGTGAAGACAGTACAGTGAGCGGCTCCATCAGGCAGTTTGAAAACAAAATCCCATATTGATGCAGTGCACTTTGAATGTGAAATTGTGGTTGTTGAGAGCATGATATTGATACTCACCGCGCCTCTGAGGCCCGCCGAAATCTCAACCTGTGCTCCTCTCATTTTCATGGCATAGCCTATGCGCCCCGTGCTCAGCAGCGGGTAGCACACAGTAGGAATGCTGGCTGCTTCTTTCAGCAGAACCGTTGCAACTGTGCTCATAAACGGCAGCACAGCAAGGTTTGCTCTTCCAGCATGCATTGGGCACATGTCTTTTCTGCTAGCTGCCACCTGCACATCACCGCTGCACTACATTGGTAGTACTCACCGCGCCTCTGATACCCGCCTATATCATGACCAGCGCTGTTCGCCAGATCACCCAGAGGCAGTGGCCTATGAGGAGTGCTGGCTGCTTGTCCCAGCATGCATGCACTGCTTGGCACATGTCTTTCCTGCTAGCTGCCACCTGCACCCAACTGCACTAAATCGATACTTACTGCGCCTCTGAGGCCCGCCCAGATCATCACCAGCGCTGTTCGCCAGTTCATGGCATATCCGATGCGCCCCGTGCTGAGCAGCGGGTAGAGCACACCAATAGTCACAGCGCGCGCCACCTGCAAAGGCACACGTAGGGTTTGATATACGATTCTCTTCGCAGTTCAGCAGCACTGACGAATCATGGAGTATCCAGCACGCGCAGACCTGGGGTGGTGCTGTGTTCAAGGGTACATGCCACTGTCACAGGCTGCAAGGGTCAGAATACTACACAATAACACACGTTGTAACACTTCGTATAACACTTTCCATAACAAACCCACCATGAGCCACAGATACAGCACCACTGCATAGCCCACATCTGTTGCTGCCAGACACTGCATGCAGTCCACCTCCACTGTGCTCACTTCAGTGCCGTACGACACACAACAATCATACACAGTTCAAACAAATGTAACACATGTTGTAACAAATTCACCATGAGCCACAGGTACAGCACCACTGCCCAGCCCAAGTCGGCTGCTGCCAGGTACTCCGTGAAGTCCACCTCCATCTGCTCATCCCACTGTCAGTACTGCAGTACCTGAAATAACACAATAACATTCTTTGTAACAAACCTCATAACAAACCCACCATGAGCCACAGGTCCAGCACCACTGCCCAGCCCAAGTCGGCTGCTGCCAGGTACTCAGTGAAGTGCACAACCATCTGCTCATCCCACTGTCACACACTGCACTGATACCATCAGTGTTACAAATGTAACACAATAACTCACATCATAACAAATCTCATAACACACCCACCATGAGCCACAAGTATAGCACCACTGCCCAGCCCAAGTCGACTGCTGCCAGGTACTCCGTGAAGTCCACCTCCATCTGCATTGACGGGTGCGCGGGCTTGGGAGGCAGAATCAGCCCCAGCGTGATGCCCACCTGCACACAGCACAGTTTGACAGCAGTGCCGTCACTCTGCAACCAATCAACGTCTCCTGCAAGAGCATGTTGGAGGTGAAAGGGCATGGAAAAGCACGCACAGCATATGGCCACCAGGAACGCAAGACACCTTCGGCATATCCTTTGGAGGTCATGCTGACCACAATCCCTGGCATGGGAGGGTGGGCCGGGTTGGGAGGCAGGATGAGCCCCACCGTGATGCCCACCTGAAACAAATGTGCGTGCAGTTTTGTGATTAACACTGTTATTAGCATGACTCCTGCACACTGTTGCACCGGAACGTGGCATTGACGGGTGCGCGGGCTTGGGAGGCAGGATCAGGCCCAGCGTGCTGCCCACCTGAAACAAATGAGCCCCAGCCCCAAGCCCCAGCCCCTCCAGGGCCTCCCAAAAGGCAACAGGCTGGTACCAACACAGCTGCCTAAACAAGCTGATGTTTGCTACCGATTACCCACCCAAACGAAGAGGATGGCGTACAATGGTGTTTGCCAGCCACTCCAGCGCCTCCCAGAAGGCAACAGGCTGGTACCTAGACAGCTACACAAACAATCTGACGTTCGACAGCGTTTGCTTGTAGTAAATTACCCACACAAAGAGGATGGTGTTTGTTTGCCAGCCACACAATGCCTTTCAAAGGCAACAGGCTGGTATCAACACAGCTGCACAAACAACCTGAGTTTCAACAGAGTTTGCTACCAATCACTCACCCACACGAAAAATGGTGTTTGCCGGCAACTCCAGGGCCTCCCAAAAGGCAACAGGCTGTTGCGAACATAGCTGCAAACATCCTGATGTTGAACAGAGTTTGCTACTGATCCCTCACCCACACGAAGAGGATGGTGTTTGCCAGCCACTCCAGGGCCTTGCAGAAGGCAACAGGCTGCTGCCAAGACAGCTGCATAAACAAGCTGATGTTCGTGAGACCAGTCAACACTTTAGGTGCTATGAGCCACCCCAAAGCGGCTATTTCCACTGATCCCTCACCCACACGAAGAGGATGGTGTTTGTCAGCCACTCCAGGGCCTCCCAGAAGGCGTGCATCTCAACCTTGATGCGGCTCGTGATGTGGCGGCCACCTGCGGCAACATAACAAATGTAACATGTTACAACCACATTACAAAATATAACCCGTAGGACGGTTGCAGCATGCGCGCTTTGATGGTTCAGTTTCATGAAAGTTTCATGAAAACCCCAAGTTCAGTCCAATACTCCAGATGCATGTGGCACATTGTACAGCGTGACTCACCCATGACGCTCATGCTGAAGCCCATTACAACCACCGCCAGCAGCCCAGAAGCCCCACACAGCTCCTCCGCCACAAAGTGACACGCATATGCAGCACTGGCAGCAAACAACCTACTTCCCCGCCGGCTTTGCAGGTTGTCAGAGCACCTCAAACAGAACACATCAGAGCACACAGCCTGCGGCAATTGCGGCAATGATGTAAATAGTGACGCTGCTCCGCCACAAATAACACGCATACCACCACTGGCAACAAAGCATTTCCCTTCTGACCACCTCATTTCAGCCGCAAAACCACAGGGACAACACCAGGCAAATAGAAATTAGAATCATGGCTCACCCATGACGCTCATGCTGAAGCCCATCATCACCACCGCCAGCAGCCCTGATGCCCCACACAGCTCCTCCGCCACAAAGTAGCACGCATACGCAGCACTGGCAACACAGAATCTCCTATAAAACCCTCAAGTTCAGGCCAATACTCCGGATGCATGTGTTTCACAACAGGCAAATTAAACATTGTTTGGTGCTGCTCACCCATGACGCTCATGCTGAAGCCCATCACCACCACCGCCAGCAGCCCCGATGCCCCACACAGCTCCTCCGCCACAAAGTAACAAGCGTACGCAGCGCCAAACGTTAGGATGATTTCCAAGCATGCTTCGTTGAAGATACGTGCCAGCCAGAATGACGTCACGAGGCCGAAGGCTAGCCCGATGGCGGCACCAAGGACGGCCAGCTGAATGAAAAGGACCACGATCTGCGATACACAAAAGCATTGCAGCGGCAGCAGCAGCAGCAGAAACAAGGTGGTAGTTTTTGAAGAGCAACATTCAATTCCAGATAAGGTGGTGGCCGCATGCACAAAGTGTGCACCAGCCAGAATGACTTCACGAGGCCAAAGGCTAGCCCGATGGCGGCACCAAGGACGGCCAGCTGGATGAAAAGGACCACAATCTGCAGTACACAAAGCGATGGCAGCAGCAGCAGCAGAAACAAGGTGGTAGTTGGTGCAGAACACCATTCGAATCCAGATAAAGGTATTGGCCGCATGTGCAAGATGCGTGCCAGCCAGAATGACGTCTGGAGGCCAAAGGCAAGCCCAATGGCGGCACCTAGCACGGCCAGCTGAATGAATAGCACCACGATCTGCAGTACACACAGCGATGTCAGCAGCAGCAGCAGCAGGAGCAACAAGGTGGTAGTTTGTGAAGAGCAACATTCAGATCCAGGACAGGTGCTGGCCGCATGCGCAAGATGCGTGCCAGCCAGAATGACGTCACGAGGCCAAAGGCTAGCCCGATGGCAGCACCCAGCACGGCCAGCTGGATGAAAAAGACCACGATCTGCAACAACACAAAAATCATTGCAGCGGCAGCAGCAGCAGCAGGAGCGAAACAAGGTGAGACTTTGTAGAGACATACATTCAAATCCAGATAAGGCAGTGACCGCAAGATGTGCACCAGCCAGAATGGCGTCACGAGGCCGAAGGCTAGCCCGATGGCGGCACCCAGCACGGCCAGCTGTATGAAAAGGACAACGATCTGCAGTACACACAGCGATGGCAGCAGCAGCAGCAGCATCAGGTTAAGATCTGGTAAGTGAATCAGGGATCCTCACATGAGCGCACCCGCTGCCACCACCCCCAGCAAACTGCTGCAAAGCATAAGTCTTGTAGCAAACGTCTTGCAGCACCCAATACATAGGCTTGCAAGCTGCCATTCATTGTGCTCAGCTTGTTCCATGATGCATCTGCTGCGGGTTTAGCACCGTGTGCTGTGCTCAAACTTTATGTATCATCACAGTTGTGATGTTTGTCGTACCTGGCCTGGGGTGAGGCTCGCTCCCTGCACAAACTGCTGCAGCACCAGTGCTGCAAAAAGTCTTGCAGCACAAGTCTTGCAGCACCCAATGCATAGTACAGCCGCTGCCACAGCCCCCATCAAAATGCTGCAGCACAAAAAGTCTTGTAGCACAATACTTGCAAGCTGAGACTCATTAGCTGTCGTACCTGTCCTGGGGTCAGGCTTGCTCCCTGCACAAACTGCTGCAGCACACATCTTGCAGCACCAAATACATAGTCTTGCAAGCTGCAATTCTGCAATACAATACATTACATGCTTCACTCAGAGAGGAGTGTGAACCCCAGTCAGGAGCCAACGGGAGGCTCATAGGGGCTGCAGGAATGCACTGGTTATCTTACCTGTCCTGGGCTGAGGCTCGCTCCCTGCACAGGCTGCTGCAGCACCAGGAAGATGAGGATCCAACACATGAGCGCATTTGCTGCCACAGCCTTGCTCAGACTGCTGCAGCACATCAACCCTTGTAGCAGCCACCACATGCTCATTAGAGAGCTGCAATCCACTGGTCGTACCAGTCCTGGGCTGAGGCTGTGAGGCCACACAGCTGTGCCATACTGCAGTGCTTGATCTCACCTGGCCGGGGCTGAGGCTCGCTCCCTGCACAAACTGCTGCAGCACCATCCAGCTCAAAGTGCAACACAATGCACCAGATCTGTCACGTAACAACACCCATTTCTGATTATCTCACCTGTCCTGGGCTGAGGCTCGCCCCCTGCACAAACTGCTGCAGCACCAGGAAGATGACCAGCGCGCTTCCGTCGTTGACCAGCGACTCGCCGTCAATCACACTCGCCAACTTCTCATCTGCACCAACCTGTAGTTGCAGCAGCAGCAGCAGCAGCGAAGGAATGCAGTTGGTGTCCTGTGTGACAGCCGCTGTGAGACACTTTGAAAAGACAAGTTGTCAGCTCCTCATCTGCAGCAACCTGTAGTTGCAGCAGCAGCAGCAGCAAAGGGTGCAGTTGGTGTCTTGTGTGACACTTTGAAAAAACAGCTTGCCAGCTTCTCATCAGCACCAACCTGTTGCAGCATCAGCATCAGCAGCAGCAGCAAGAGAAGCAGTGAAAGTCTCAGCGAAACAGCAGGGACTCGCCATCTAATACTATTATTGCTCCAATCTCAGTGCCAAGCTCTGATCAGCACTTACCCGCGCCCAACGACTTTGTTGCACCTAGGCAATTTGAAAAGCAATAGCGTAATGCGACTTTGTTGCACCTAGGCAATTTGAAAAGCAATAGCGTAATGCGACTGGCTACTTGAAAAGCAATAGCGTAATGCGACTGGCTACTTGAAAAGCAATAGCGTAATGCGGCTTGCTACAGCTACTGTTGGGACAAGTTCAGACTATTGTTGACTCTGTTTTGTCGTATTACAT
>CADDIJ020001290.1:0-14376 GCA_902809745.2 Tetradesmus lagerheimii | reverse complement strand
AGCACTGCCACCACTGCCACCACTGCCACTGGGTCAGTAGCGCTGAGCATTGCCCTAAGTGGGGCCAGCTCCTGATGCAACATCACACTACTTGTAACCCTATATACACAGTGCCTGCCACTGACTCAGCTGCGCTGAGCATTGCCCCAAACAGCAGCGCAATCGCCACATAAGCAAGCACCTCATATGTCATGCATCACACACCTCATGCAGCACTGCCACCACTGCCACTGGGTCAGTAGCGCTGAGCATCGCCCCAAACAGCAGCGCCTGGGGCCAGCTCCTGATGCAACATCACACTCACTCTCAAACACTACGTACAGTGTTGCCACTGGGTCAGCTGCGCTGAGCATTGCCCCTTGAACGGCAGTGCAATTGCCACCTAAGTAAGCAAGACCCCATACCTCATACATCACGCACCTCGTGCAGCACTGCCACCACTGCCACTGGGTCAGTTGCGCTGAGCATTGCCCCAAAAAGCAGCGCCTGGGGCCAGCTCCAGCCATACGGGAAGAAGTACTTGGCACACAGCGCGATCAGCAAGAAGGTCACCACCACCCCTGGCCACGCAAGAATCAAGATCTGCAACAGCCGTAAAGCAGCAGCAGCAGCAGCAGTGGAAGCAGTTGGTATATTGCACACCGCGATCAGCAGGAAGGTCACCACCACCCCCGGCCACGCAAGAATCAAGATCTGCAACAGCCGTCGAGCAGCAGCAGCAGCAATGGAAGCAGTTGGTATAGTGCACACCACGATTAGCAGGAAGGTCACCACCACCCCTGGCCGCGCAAGAGTGAGGATCTGCAACAGCCGTCGAGCAGCAGCAGCAGCAGTGGAAGCAGTTGGTATTGCACACCGCGATCAGCAAAGAAGTGACAGCCACAGCCTGGCCACGCAAGAATCAAGATCTGCAACAGCCGTCGAGCAGCAGCAGCAGCAGCAGCAGCAGTGGCAGTGGCAGTAGTTAGTGTGGCAAACACGGCAGTCAGCAGGAAAGTCGCCACCACCCCTGGCCATGCAGGAATCGAGATCTGCAATGGAGATGGAACGCGCAGCAGCAGCAGCAGCAGCAGCAGAAGCATAAGAAGAAGTACTTGGCACACAGCGCGATCAGCAGGAAGGTCACCACCACCCCTGGCCACGCGAGAATCAGGATCTGCAACAGGGAAGTCAAAGAGCAGCAGCAACAGCAGCAGTGGCTGTGGTTGGTAAGGCATGTTTGTCAGCAAAACCAGTTTCCAACTCTTGCCCCACTCCTGCCGCTGCCGCCGGCTATGCTTTTCTTCTTCTTCTCCCTCTGCTGCTGCTGTCCCTGACCATAGACATTGCTTGTTGCAAGTCATCTTACTGGCCCCGGTTTTATGGGCGCAGCAGGTGTGGCTCCTGCCCGAATGCTCCTGCTGCCGCTACTGCTGCTGCCGCTGCTGTCGCCAATCGCCGTTAATTGTGACAATCCATTTCACCTGTCCCCAGTTTTTGCGCAGCAGGTGTGGCTCCTGCCCGATTGCTGCTGCCACTGCTGCTGCCGCTGCTGCTGCTGCTGCCGCCATCATTGCTAAGGTTGCATAATCAGCTTACTTGGCACCCAGCTTTTGCGAGGCAGGTGTGCCTTCATCCGGCCTACAGTCTCCATGGCAGTGCAATAGTGAACATGCCCCCACCCAAGCTGCAGTCGATGCCTCGACCTAACCCTGTCACGGCCGCCCCAGTTTGCAGCCTACCTGTCCCCAGTTCTTACGCAGAAGGTGTGGCTCCTGCCCGATTGCTGCTGCCACTACTGCCGCTACTGCTACCGTTGATCATTGCGGCTTTTGTGTGTGAGAATCCATCTCACCTGGCCCCAGTTTTTGCGCAGCAGGTGTGGCTCCTGCTTGATGGCTGCTGCCGCTACTGCTGCCACTGCTGCTGCCGACATGAGTGCCAGGCTTGCATGATCAGCTTACTTGGCCCCAGTGGTCTGCGAGGTGATACACTGTACATACTGTACCACTGAACTAGGCCCCACTGTACATCCGGCCTATAACTAACACAGGTTACAGTGTACACACGGCATTAGGAGGGGTAGCCACCAGCCTACCTGTCCCCAGTTGTTGCGCAGCAGGTGTGGCTCCTGCCCGATGGCTGCCACTGCTGCTGCCGCCATCATTGAATTTGAGGCTAATGTTGCATGATCATCTCACCTGTCCCCAGTTTTTAGGCAGCAGGTGCGGCTCCTGCCCGATGGCTGCTGCCACTGCTGCTGCTGCTGCCGTTGAGCATTGCGGCTTTGTGCGAACATCCCTCTTACCTGTCCCCAGTTTTTGCGCAGCAGGTGTGGCTCCTGCCCTATGGCTGCTGAGAAGCCGATGATGGGCAGGAAGATGAGCAGCAGCAGGTGGGGGTCGATGTCCTGCAGCCAGCACACAAGCTGCACGTCAGTCATGACTGGCTCAGTTACATTCCTGCAGTGACCAGATAGTGTGCAGCAGTTGCATGTAACATTGTAGGCAACACCAGAAACAGGTGAAGAGTATACAAAAGCACTCTGCTTTGTCCATAACAAGCGACGGACATTGTCCTTGCTGGCAGCACTGGACGAAGAAACCGCAGTTCCATTTGCAGTTGTTGTAAGCAGGATCCAGCTGATGCTGTCACTTTCTTGGTACTGTGCGGCTGTACACGGCCGCTCACCATCCATAATGATAAGCTCGCTGCAAGTAAGGCAACACAACAGCAGAGGTGGCAGGTAGGGGTGAGCTCATGCCGCACACATCATGTGTTGGAGTGACATGTGCTGGAGTTTGGTCCATATCGAGTTGGCTGTACAGCGAATCGGTAAAAATGCAGATGCAAGCTGGCTCTTGGACGCGTAGGACACAAGCAGCAACAGTGTCTGCTGCATGGTTGAGAGGAGAGAGCAGCAGCAGCACAGTCAGCAGGTTACCTGTGAAAGCATGTGCGCCGTGGGCAACTCCCTGTAGCAGACCTATGCACAGTCCGAACACCTACGACACAACACCGTCTGCTGAGTTAGAGATCACGCGACACTGCTGCGTAACGAGTGCTTCCGGTGTTGCTGCTGCTCACCAACAGCAGCGCAGTGTAAGGAACGGGAACTGAGCTCAGAAAATACTTCGTTGCGATGCCTATCAAGATGCAAGTGAGCACAAACAGCAGCGCCTCAGTCGGAGCAACGTGCTCGAGTGACTCCATTGTGTTCAAGGGCCTTCAGTCAAACTAAGCACGATCAGGGTGGCTCCATAGCAACGTCGTCGAACAAACAACCGCTTCATTACGTTGCGAAAGCTTTAGACACTCGGACACACCATCAAGACACCGTGTACGGTGAGTCATCTGACACCCACACGTGCACTGCCAGCCTGCATGGCCCGCAGGGATTTAGGCCGATTACCCCGTCCAAGTGCGTGCAATCCCTAACAGGCGCATCAAATCTCTGGATCAACTGCATTTCGTATGTTACAAGGCAATGCAGCAGCATGCTGTACACAGTCGCAGCACATCTGCTGCTGCTGCCGCTGCTGCTGTGCTTATCCTCAGGTCAGATCACAGCATGGCAGCTGCTCCGCATCTCGCACCAAGCCCACTGCTGTGACCTGCTGCACACTGTACAATTGTGTCCCCAACACATGTTACTGGCCACATGCCAGCAGACAAAACATAAGCAACTCTCGACCAGTTTCTTCTAGCCCAGCTGCGGTACCAGTACTTGTGTAGAACAGATTTGGCCGGCACCTGGACTGCGGTAAGCACTCTCTACAGATCCCAGCCTCCATCTTGCAGTGCCACCAACCTGGCAGGAGCCACACCTGGCACTGTATCCGCACAGTATGCCTTGGCACACGCGACAACACAACCTCAGCTCAAAAATCTGGCACCACTGATGTCAGGTCACCAGCCTGGTTGGCGGCCAACATGCAGCATAGCTGTTATCTGCCCACAACATGACATCACTGTATTGTTCCGTGACGTATGCTGCACATCACAAGGTTTTATGCAGGACTTCACAACCCTCTGCCACTGCTTACACACGATACAGCTCAAAAGGTACAAAGCACACAGATGAAGGCGACGCTCTTGTAACTCCAGACGCTCTGAACCGCCAACCTACCCCACTCGCCTTCAAGGCAAAGTCTGAAACGCCTAGCTGCAGCAACCAAACACAGCACCTACCACTACACGTCGCACTACCGTGTCGACAAAGGTGCCGGTGGTGCTGCTGCCTGCTGCTGCCGCGCTGCTGCTGCCGCCTGCTTCTGCTCCTTCTTCACTCCATAGTAGTCACCCACTGTGGGTGCCAACTCAAGCAGCATGCCCAGTAGGCCTGGCAAGCCCTTGACCAGCAGGTCTAGCCGCGCCTGGTTTGAACTATTAGCAAACAGGCTCAGACCAAAGGCTGCACACAAGCAAACACGGCAGCAGCAGCAGCAAGGGCAGGTCAACGTAATGGTAGGAAGGAGTTGTACACCGTGAAAGCAGCGGTTTTAACACACGTGTTTGTTGCATGTGGGTGATGCCCAGTAGGCCTGGCAGACCCTTGACCAGCAGGTCCAGCCGCGCCTGGTTTGAGCTGTTGGCAAACAGGCTCAGACCGAACGCTGCAGCAGCAGGTACAGCAGCAGCAGCACCGATGTATCAGTACAAAGGGTAGGGAGCAGTGATTGCAGCGGTTAGATAAAACGTGTTTGTTGCATGTGGGTGATGCCCAGTAGGCCTGGCAAGCCCTTGACCAGCAGGTCTAGCCGCGCCTGGTTTGAACTGTTGGCAAACAGGCTCAGACCAAAGGCTGCAGCAGCAGGTACAGCAGCAAGCACAGGTCAACATAAGTGTAGGAAGCAGTGACGTACAGGGTGTTCATGCTTGTTGTGCCGATGCATGCACAATACACACAGCATCATACTAATACTTGTTTATGGCACGCGTAGCACGTACAACATGACACATCACCTTCATGACACTTGTAACACAAATGACAACATCAAGTAACAATGTCACTCACCGATGAGCTGCGTGAAGCCTAGGCGTGCGCTGAGGAAGCCGTGCCAGTGGAAGGCCGACAGGCTGAAGAAGGCGTTGAAGAACGAGCGCGTCTCCTGCAGAGCATCATCACAGCCAACACGCAGTGAGCATATACACATCGATACCTAGTGTATGCAAAACACTGACAGGCTGAAGAAGGCATCAAAGAACCAGCGCGTCTCCTGCAGGGGGGAGAATGAAGCCAGGCAGCAGACAGCAGTAAGCACATTACACATGCCAGGGGTGGAGAGATCGAACCCTAGTGTATGAAAACCCCTGACAGGCGGAAGAACGCGTTGAAGAACGAGCGCGTCTCCTGCAGCCAGCACAGCAGACATGCAGCAGACAGCAGTAAGCATACACACATGTTGCTGCGGCTCTAGTGGGTGTATAATGATTACACGCTGTGGCTGTCACATGCATAGGCACACCTCGCCGTGATCCTGCCTGACATCATGCAAAGCAGCGCTGATGATCACGTGCATCCTCTCAAACACACATCAACAACGACAAGCAGGATTACAGCATAAGGAACTCAGAGGATTGCCGTGCGCAAAATGCACACAACAAAATAGTAAATTTCTTTTCCACACCTGCAGGTTGAGCTTGAGCAGCACGTCCATGCCGAAGGTGAAGAAGGCGCGCTGCCGCAGCCGCTCCACAGGAGGCATCCACCACCACCAACAACTGCACCATGCTAACCCCATGCAGGTACAGCGTATGCTGCTTGCTCAAGCTTGGCTGGAGCAACATGTCAGTGCACATAGCATCCCAACAAAAATCGCAACAATATACCAGCGAGAATGCACCCACCTGCAGGTTGAGCTTGAGCAGCACGTCCATGCCATAGCATACTATGCTGATGGCTGCCATCCACACCACAGTTTAACATATTGTTAAAAGAAGGGGGGTATGACAGCAAGCATGCACACCTGCAGGTTGAGCTTGAGCAGCACGTCCATGCCAAAGGTGAAGAAGGCGCGCTGCCGCAGCCGCTCCACAGGCCACGCGGAGCGCCACACAGCAGCAGCCATGGACGCGGCCTCTGCTTCGCTGGCTGGATGCCCCGATGCACCTGCGGGAGTAACAGTTATAACAGTTACAAGATCATAAATTAGGCATGCTGTGGCAAGGAGTGCAGAGTACCAGGACACATGCAGCTGCCGTTTTGCCGCGTGACTGGCGCTTCCTAGCGCTACCATCAAATGTTTCGGGGACAGCTGGCAACGTTGGATGCTGCTGCTGCTGCTGTGCCGAAGCTGCAGATGGTCACCTGCTGCCTGGAACACAACAACACCGCACTCCACGACATTCCGACATAAGTGCTAAGCTAGCACGCACGCTGCCAAGCTAGCTGTCAAGGCCAAGCGAGCAAGCTGTTGTGGCAGCATAGATATACATGTGTTGCGCCCCTCACCTGCTGCTGCTGCTTTGTCACACGGCTTTGACAGCTGCTCAAGCAAGAACTCACACTGCCACGCTAGCTGTGGTGACCAAGCAAGCTATATTCTTCTTGTGGCAGCACGTGTTGCGGCCCTCACCTGCTTCTACTGCCTTGTCGCACGGCTTTGACAGCTGCTCAATGATGGAGTCAGCAATGGTGGGCGCCACTCCCAGCATGCGGCTCACCATGAAGCCTGCGTGACACAGTAACATGTCATGTAACATATCAAGTGACATGTCATGTAACGCATCAGTGTGTGCTGTAAGACACAAAGCACATGGGAGTCAGCAATGGTGGGCGCCACTCCCAGCATGCGGCTCACCATGAAGCCTGTGTGACAAAATAACATGTCATGTAACATGTCACGTAACATTTCAGTGTGCATCATAACATAAGCAGCAGGTATTAGCGCCACTCCCAGCATGCGGCTCACCATGAAGCCTGCAGGACACAGCAACATGTCATGTAACATGTCAGGGTATGTTACTAACAAAACCAGTAGCAGCTACTGGAGTTACTCCCAGCATGTGGCTCACCATGAAGCCTGCAGCACAATAACATGTCATTCACATGTCAGGTTATGTAAGTAAACATAACAAGCAGCAGCTACCAGCGCCACTCCCAGCATGCGGCTCACCATGAAGCCTGCAGGACACAGCAACATGTCATGTAACGTGTTGTGTAACATGTTGTGTAACATTTCATTGTGCATCCAAGCGTAACAAGCAGCACATATGCCACTTCCAGCATGCGGCTCACCATTTGACCTGCAGGACACAGCAACATGTCATGTAACATGTGAATAGCATATCATTGTGTGCTGTAACATATAAAGCACAGACGAGGCAGCTGTGGGTCACACCCATCATGCGGCTTACCAGAAGTGCACCGTCTGCTGTGTCATCCACCAGCACCGACATGCACATGCACACACCGTTGACACGCTGTCATATTCATCTACAAAGCGCATTGCATCATCCTATCACAAGCCTCCCACCTGTGGAGGGGTGCACCATGCCTGCTGTGCCGCCAATGCCCAGCACCCACACTCGCAAACACATGCACACAGCACTGGCATGCTGTCTTGAAGCAACTGCAACCGCTTATTACATACGCCCCACCTGTGAGGGGTGCACCATGCCTGCTGTGCCGCGAATACTTCAGTCATGTGTCACAGGCATATATGAATTTCTTCATGACTTAACAAAATCCCACCTGTTGAGGGGTGCACCATGCCTGCTGTGCCGCCAATGCCTAGCACGCGCTGCGGGTGTGTAGGCAGCACGCCACCCATGGGGATGAGGCAGTACTCCTCCTCCTCTATCGACTTGACCTGCAGAGGCACATGCAAACGCGTTGTTGTCACGCGTGAATAATGTGACATGTGTTCGATGCGAACATTTGTTTGGGGTGTACATGTGTCCCATGGGGATGAGGCAGTACTCCTCCTCCTCAATCGACTTGATCTGCAGCAGCCACGCATGCAAAAAGACATGAATTTTCAAAACTTCAAGTTCAACCCTGCATCCGTTACAAAGCCCCGGTGCTAGAAGCCAACAGGGCGCTGTGAACTCGCAGAATCATGCTGCCCTGTGCCATATGTACATGCCGTGGCGGCACTGCATGCTGCCTCTGGTCAGCCCGAGGTTTGATACTGCAATTGTCTACATGTGTACATGTGTGCGATGCGAACAATTATAGGGTGACATGTATACATGTGTTCAGTCTGCACATGGTGCACAACACGGCGTGTTGCCCTGACCTGGATTCCGAGGTGCTTCATGCGTGCATCCAGGTGGTGCTCGACGTTCACAACAGTTCACAGCAGGCCTAACATGGTGACAATACGTACGCTGTCACTGGGATGTTACAAGAATGTTGTAACACACGCACCTTGATGCCGAGGTGCTTCATGCGTGCATCCAGGTGGTGCTCGACGTTCACAACAGTTCACAGCAGGCCTAACATGGTGACAATACGTACGCTGTCACTGGGATGTTACAAGAATGTTGTAACACACGCACCTTGATGCCGAGGTGCTTCATGCGTGCATCCAGGTGGTGCTCGACGTTCACAACAGTTCACAGCAGGCCTAACATGGTGACAATACGTACGCTTAAGCAAAGAGAGCTGTGGGGTGGGTGTCAGAACAGGTTGCCCCATCCTCTCTCAGGATCTTTTTCAGAAGTAAATTTGTTGTTGCTTGGTCCAGCCCATGTAACCAATTTACTTAAAAAAAAAACAATACGTACGCTGTCACTGGGATGTTACAAGAATGTTGTAACACACGCACCTTGATGCCGAGGTGCTTCATGCGTGCATCCAGGTGGTGCTCGACGTTCACAACAGTTCACAGCAGGCCTAACATGGTGACAATACGTACGCTGTCACTGGGATGTTACAAGAATGTTGTAACACACGCACCTTGATGCCGAGGTGCTTCATGCGTGCATCCAGGCGCTCCTTCAGGTCAGGGAAGGGCACAGCAGGCCGCGCCACCAGCGATGTCTCCTCAAGAAACACCTGAGAGGGCAAGGCAACACAGCATAACAAAGTGACAATGTGACAGTGTTACTAACATGCGATGTCTCCTCAAGGAAACCTGAGAGCGCAACGCAACACAGCATGACAATGTGAAATGTAAACGTGGGGGTTGTGTGCCGGGCACTTTGTTTTGCTGAAGCGCCTTGCTGCTGCGTTGCTGCTGCTGATCCACGTCAGCCATGTCACAACATCTGTCCCGCGCACCTTGGTTTTGCTGAAGGGCATTGCGTAGAGGAAGGTTGGCAGCTTGTCATTGCGCGCCTTGATCTCAGGCAGCGCTGCCAGGTGGTCGTCGCGCCAGTCCATGAACAGCATGGTGTCCAGATCAAAGGGGTGGCTCTCCACGTCTGCAAATTGCATTAGGACATTACCAAACATACATAACATGTATGGCATCATGAGGAGGTAAAAGAAGTCCATGAACAGCATCGTGTCCAGCTCAAAGGGGTGGCTCTCCACCGCCGCAGGATTTGGAACAGAACATGTAACGTAACATGGCGTTGCTAGTACAACGTTGTGAGGAGGCGGGCAACAGTCCATGAACAGCATGGTGTCCAGCTCAAATGGGTGGCTCTCCACTTCTGCAGGCTGAAAAGGTACATGATAACACATTTGTCACAATATGCTGTGGCATAACACAGCAGCGTCGCAAGGTGGTCGTCACGCCAGTCCATGAACAGCATGGTGTCCAGATCAAAGGGGTGGCTCTCCACCTCTGCAGATTGTTACATAACATTGTAACGTAACGTTGCACATACGACATGGTGAGGAGGCGCGCAACAATCCAAAAGCAGCATTGTATGTGTGTGTTGTGTGGACGCGGTGCCTCTGCATAGCATGCAGAATGAAGGCTGCAGGTTGACATGCAGCATGCAACTGACAGCGAACATACATGCACCCACTGGAGTGCACAGCTTCCAGGACCCCATCAGGCTGCCTGCAGGCAAGCGACATCAGCAGCTAACAAAGACACCCTGAGCTTCAATTTCCATATGGAACCACAGTCTCACCTGCGATGATGCCGTATGCGCCCTGGTATCCAGGGTCAAACTTTTTCTCAAACTGCACCAGCCGCCGCGAGTGGCCTGTCGCATCCAGCACCAGCGTGCCGCTGACTGTTACATCGCTGTCCTGCAGCTTCACTGTTGACTGGCCGTCGCCATGACTGACGCTGTCAACCTTGCCTGTCATAAAAGTGACACCTGCACATGTTTTCAGGGACAGCAGCAGCAGCAGTGTGTGTTAGGGTAGAAGGGATTGTGTGGGCGGCAGCGTGTTGAAGTTGACTGCGCAGCTGCTCAGATTTAAAGTGTGGTGCAACGCAGCACAATGTTGGCAGCATGCTGCTGCTGCTGCTGACCCAGCAGCTAGACAGGCGTTCAGCTGAACATTGGTCCAGGCTGACATCCACAGCTGAAGGCACTCATCCGACAACTGTTGAACAGCTGCTGAAGTCCGCAATAAATGCCGGGAGCCACTGACGCTGCTGACTGTGCTGCTGCAAGCTGCCGAAACCCGGCGTCTGCCTCTGCAGTGCTGACATGACGCAAACACCACTCTGCACTCAACCGCATTCCCAAGTGCTGCAGGAGAGTGCTGCTAGTGCTGTCCTGCAAGTGCTGCTGCAGTAGCCAGCTTCCTGCAACTCACCACACAACACTGCACTGCTGACATGCTACAAGACCAACAAACCATGTGCAGTTAAGTATGTTGTGCTATAGGAATGCTGCTGGTGCTGTGCTATAGGAGTGCTGCTGGTGCCATAGGAGTGCTGCTGGTGCTGTCCTGCAAGTGCTGCAGCTGCAGTAGCTCGCTTCCTGCGCCTCACCAGCAGCAACACATCGCTCCAGCAGCGTTCGCTTCAGCTTTGGCCGGTCAACACGGCCATATGGCCGCTGCAGAAACCTGAGGCACCACGGTCAAGCATGAAAGTCAAACATGGCACCCGTTAGCATGCAGCATGACGACAGCATGTGGAACGCAGATGTGTTGCCTGCCGCCAGTATCGACAGCCAGTGCACAAGCTGCCACAGAGAAGACGAAGTGGCACTGTATGACATGCAGCTGCAGTAAAGGCAAGTGAATGTCATATGATGTTGTGAGCGAGTGTCACAACTCCAATGGGCATCACCATGATTGTGCATCATCTGCTAAGCGCAGCCTGAGACAGCTGCTGCTGTGCCAGGCCTGCCACCACCTGCTGCATGCTGTGCTGCTCCAGCAAGCACTGTAACGGCTTCCTGCAAGCGTTTACTCACTTCTCTCCCAGGTTGTCGCTGTCCAGGAACACCTTTGCCTTTGGCCAGATAACTTCCAAGCAGTCGCCCAGGCCCATGGCTTCAAACTCATCAACCCAGACGCCGTAGTTGTTGGGCCAGATGCCCAGGGGTTGAGGATCTATTATACAGACTCTATATCCAGCCTTTGCTACTCGCTCGCCTACTGCTAGCCCACTCGGGCCCGCGCCTGCAATTACTAGGTCCACGTAGCTATCCTTTGCGGGGTCGTGCTCCACAATTGGAACATCTGTGGGCCATGGGGACATTTCTCGGAAGTAGTATCCTGGTGTTGTGACTGCTTCTTCTGATGCTGCTGGTGCTGCTGCTGCTGCTGCTGCCAATGGCGAGTGCGCATTCGAGCGCCTGACCACTTTGACATGAGGCAAACAGTTTCTGTGCAATGCATTAACTTGTCTGCAGGTTCTGCCTGCATGGCTGCTTGTGTGCAGCATGGTGGACTGCATCGCACTTGACTTCGTGTATTTCAGCAGCACAGCACAGCACCGCAGCTGTGTCTAGTTCAGTTGTACAAGTACGGCATATGCCTTTCCTTGCTGACATAGAGGAGCCCTAGCAATCGCGGCACGAGCGTTAATGACCGGATGACAGCAAGGTGCTTGGCAACAGATCGATGCTGGCCACAAAGCATAGGTGGCACGTGAGCACATGACAACACGCTGCTGTTTAAAAAACCCTCTACAATCCGATACGATGCACAGGTTCGAAGATTTCTGCTGCTGGCTCGGCGGTGTATGCCTGTATGTGGAGACACCATGTCGGGTGATCAGCAAGTTGACTGCATGTTTGACCAGCGTATGAACTCAGGATGACACTTCATTCGGTACAGGAGTTACTTGTAGGGGTTACTTGTGCACCAAGCCGTTCACTGCTACGTCCAACACAACAAGTACAGCATGGCTTGGGTATCCTCTGCCCGTCCAACCAGCACAGCATGCCTCTGATCTGTGATCCATAAGTTCATCTCCAAAATTTCTTGATCATCTGCACGGTGCAGCCCCTGTTGTTACAGCCCAGACACACACACCTGGCAGGATTGTGGCCTTACAGCCCCAGACACACACACCTCCTGCTGCCGCAACGGCTAGGTACTGGCCTCCTATCATTGCTGCTGTGAACAACAATACTGCAGGCCAAGGAGCGGTACGCCTGCCAGAGCTAGGCCTCAATAAGGTTGTGGTTAACACATGTTCAACTGGTATGTTACAGTCAATTCCTGACATGCCACAGTACCGCTAACCCTTTACAGGGCATTTGATCACAAAAGAACAGTAAGTTTCACAATATACATTACATTACATTACATACTCCACCCGACAAGGAGTGGGAACCCCATTAGGAGCCAACGAGAGGCTCATAGGGGGAGGGACACTCGAAGAAAACATCATCATCATCATCATCATCATCATCATCATCATCATCATCATCAGCATGCCATTACTTCTGCATACACAAATCGCATGAATGATGACAGCCTGCTTGGAGAGAAAGACATGTGGCAGCTTGTGCGTCGTCTGTGCCCTAAGCATGTCAGCGAGGCAGTTTACAGCGTCATGCAGCATCCATCTGGGCATGTGGCATCTACCCCAGCTGAGAAAGCTGATGCTTTCAAGTGTCATTAAGAGCGCGTTGGCAGCCATGCAGCATTTGCTTCCTCCAACCCCCAGTTTGACGCTGCACACATGTCTTGTGTTGCAGCCAATGTGCAACAGTATTTGCAAGACTCTGCTAACTCCCCTGCCACCCCGCTGGACCTGACCATCACTGCCGCCGAAGTTTCCGACTGCCTGCAGAGGCTGCGCACTGGCAAGGCCGGCAACCCGGCTAAGGAGGGCATTGTCAATGAGCTACTCAAGTATGGAGGCAGCACGGCCGCAGATATGTTACTGCAGTACTGCAATCTGATGTGGCAGCTTGAGCAGGTGCACCAGGTGCCAGGTACGGTTGTGAACATGCCCAAGAAGGGTGACCTGACAGACCCCACCAACTACCGTGGTATCACCCTGCTTAGCGTGCTTTACAAATTTTACACCAGCGTTTTCAACCAGCGCCTCATCAAGTTTGCAGAAGGCAAGTCAGTGGCGGAGGGCACGACACAGCAACGGCAGCAGCAGCAACAGCAGGCGCAACAGCAGCAGCAGCAACAGCAGCAGCAACAGCAGCAGCAACAGCAGCAGCAGCAGCAGCAGCAGCAGGCACGTCAGCAGCAACAGCAGCAGCAGCAGCAGCAGCGTGTAACTGCTGCTACAGCAGCGGGAACGCCGTTGCTGCACGAGAGCCAGAACGGCTTTCGTCCCAAGCGCAGCTGTGCTGACCACCAGAGTGTGCTCAGTGAGGTGTTGGGTGGGAGGAAAGCCGTTCTGGCTCTCGTGCAGCAACGGCGTTCCTGCTGCTGTAGCAGCAGTTACACGCTGCTGCTGCTGCTGCTGCTGTTGCTGCTGACGTGCCTGCTGCTGCTGCTGCTGCTGTTGCTGCTGCTGTTGCTGCTGCTGCTGTTGCGACTGCTGTTGCTGCTGCTGCCGTTGCTGTGTCGTGCCCTCCGCCACTGACTTGCCTTCTGCAAACTTGATGAGGCGCTGGTTGAGAACGCTGGTGTAAAATTTGTAAAGCACGCTAAGCGGGGTGATACCACGGTAGTTGGTGGGGTCTGTCAGGTCACCCTTCTTGGGCATGTTCACAACCGTACCTGGCACCTGGTGCACCTGCTCAAGCTGCCACATCAGATTGCAGTACTGCAGTAACATATCTGCGGCCGTGCTGCCTCCATACTTGATTAGCTCATTGACAATGCCCTCCTCAGCCGGGTTGCCGGCCTTGCCAGTGCGCAGCCTCTGCAGGCAGTCGGAAACTTCGGCGGCAGTGATGGGCAGGTCCAGCGGGGTGGCAGGGGAGTTAGCAGAGTCTTGCAAATACTGTTGCACATTGGCTGCAACACAAGACATGTGTGCAGCGTCAAACTGGGGGTTGGAGGAAGCAAATGCTGCATGGCTGCCAACGCGCTCATAATGACACTGCTGCCACATGTCTTTCTCTCCAAGCAGGCTGTCATCATTCATGCGATTTGTGTATGCAGAA